>WEIT01022131.1:101919-158640 GCA_013389985.1 Dryoscopus gambensis
AGGAGCACCGTGACTCCTGTGCTGCCCGTGGCGCGCAGGCGGCAGCAGCAGCAGAGAGCCGGGCAGCGGCCCCGCACAGCCCCTGCTGCGCCCCTGGCCCGGCCCGCTGGAAGCTGTCGGTGGGCAGGGGGCAGGGGCAGGGGCAACAGTGGGGGCTGCACTGCCAGAGCCAGAGATTTAGGAAGATGCCTGCCTCATCCTGGATGAAGACAGGCAAGGCAGACATGAACAAGACCCAAGCAGGAGACCTGGAGAAGAGAGGCCCCCTGTGAGGCCACGCGAGGCCTGGGCAGAGCACGGGACCCCTCAGCCCTGAACAGCCACAGGGCAAGGCCCAGCTCTGCCCAGCAGAGCCCCTCACAGGCAGGGAAAGGCCTCAACTCCAGAACTGATTCCTGAGCACTGCCCCCGCAGGCCCTCACCAAAGGAGCTGGAAGATCTCCATGGGCAGGGGCAGGGGCAGAAGCAGAGCCCTTCCCGTCGGTGTCAGCAGCTGAGGAGGGGTCCCTCTCCAAGGAGCTCACGTGTGTCTGCAGCGTGCCAGGGCTGTCCACAGAGCGGGCAGCAGGCTGAAATCTGAGCTGGCGTGCGGCGGAAGAGAGCGCCTCAGTGCCCATCCCAAGTGACTTATGGCCAGACGTCACGGACCTAACCAGGAGGACTGAAGAAGAGAACGCTCAGTGGACCTCCCATGCAAGCCACAGGCAGAGCGCTGGGCCTCTCCAGCTGGATCCGCTGGAGGCAGCCCAGATGTATCCACATGATGTGAGCACACTGGTGTTCTACATGGGCATGGGCACAGAGCCAGAGAAGGAAGTCTGTAGTGAGTGGAAGATGCAGGGAGGGCTTGCAGGGAGCTGGAGGCTGTGCTGGGGCCACTTGGTGGGAGGAGGAGTTGCTGCAGAGGGCCAGGCGGTCACGTGAGCGTCTGCAAGGCCTGCGCTCGGCTGCAGCCGTCCCCGGGCAGCGGCCGTCCCCCTTCGGGAGGGTTGGCGGTGTTGGCACCTGACTGGCGGGGTTGGGGTGGGTCGGTGCCCTTCCCCAGCCAATGTGGGTTAAAGGCCCCTTCCCCGCTCTGGCAAGGCCCCAGGCAAGGACCCTGTATCCCTTCTTTGTGACATGGACCTTAACAGTAAAGCAGCTGTGGCAAAGCAAGTGCCAAAAGCAAGTCAGGGGTTTTGTGTGAGCAACCAAAACCCTGACTGTGGTGTCGACATTTTCATTAACGGCCTGGACAAGATGACCAAGGGCACCCTCAGTCATTGTGCAGATGACTCCAAGCTCAGTGGCCGTGTGGATCTGCTGCAGGGCCAGGAGGCTCCTGACTGAGGGGCCATTGCAGCTGTGCCTCAAGAGCTTGAGGAGCAGAACTAGTAGAATTAATAGAGATAAATTCTGTAGGTTAAGAGTAGGGGTAGATATTAGTGGACGTCTCTTAGAGAACTTAAGGCAACAGGATATTGAAGTGTTCTAGTAGCTGCTGCCTCAAGAATTTGAGGAGTAAAACCAGCAGAATTCATAGAGATGCTTTTATTGAAATAAAATGATTGAATTGATAAATCAGAAGTGCTTGTTGTTTTCCTTGCGCTGTGGTCGTTGATTTGGGGGGAAATGCTGGAGGCCGAAGCCTTTTGGTTCTGGGCCGTTGCAGCGTGTGCTGCGTGGGGCAGAGGAGAAAGGCGCTGCCTGGGCCGGGAGGGATGCGGGGACACCGAGTCCTTGTGACTCGTGGCACCAGGCGCTTGTTTGGTGCAAAAGCCCCTTTTTTGTGTGCACTTCTCCTGGTCGAGAGCTGCCCTGGCGCAGAGATGATTCTGTGGGGTCTCTGCAGGCAGCCGTGCTCTCAGCCCTGGCCAGTGGGTTTTGCAGCAGTCCCTGTTGTGCAGGGGAGCAGCTCCCAGGCTGTTTGTGGAACTGGCTGTGAGGCACGCAGGGATTTTGCTGCCAGGACATTGGATCCCACTCGCTGTGTCAGGTGCCCCCAGAGGTGCTGCGGCGCTCAAATGCATTTGGCAGTGCAGCTCTTGCAGCCTGGGTGAAAATCTACTGAGACAACGAGCCTGGCAGGGCACGGGCTCGGCAACAGCCACTCTGCATCTGAAACCTGCAGGATGGCACAGTGTGCCCCGCTGGGCACTGCCCGTCCCTGGGCTTCAGAGCAAAGCAGATGCTTGGTTTGTCTGTGCAGGCTGGGAATGTCTTGGTGCTGGCCCAGAGGGGGAATGGTGTGGGCTGAAAGGCTCCGTGTTTGCCAGGGTGTTCCAAAGGAGAAGGGAAAATGCTCCTGAACTCGGGCAAAGGGGACCTGCAGCCCACTGAGGCGGCTGCTCAGCACCTCCAGCACCAATCCTGTGCTAAGGAGCTGAGTCACGGGATCCCAGAATCCCAGACTGGTTTGGGTTGGAAAGGACCTTAAAGCTCTTCCAGTCCCACCCCTGCCATGGGCAGGGACACCTCCCACCAGGTGGCTCCAAGCCCCGTCCAGCCTGGCTTTGAACACTTCCAGGGATCCAGGGGCAGCCACAGCTTCTCTGGGCACCCTGTGCCAGGGCCTCCCCACCTTCACAGAGAAAAATTCCTTCCTAGTATTTAATCTAACCTGTCTATGCAATCTTCAAATTTATCTGTTCAAAGCAACTATATGGCCCTAGATAAAGGACCTAAGGCACAATCCTGAAGATTAAAGAATGGTGTTTGATGTCCCCTTGAGGAGCTGGTACCTCACCTCTGAGCAGTCTCACAAGGGAAATTGCATATGGCTTAACCCAGGTGAGGAATATCAGACACTCGCTAGTCTCTGTCCATTTCTATGTCAATGCATGTCTTACAGTTCTTCTGCTCGTTTAATTGAGAATTTTTTCTGATTCTAGTAATGAAAAGCTCATTTTCAGAGTGTTGACAGACCTGACCTGACAAGCAGAGACCTCATTGTCAAAGCGAGGCATCGGAGCGACGGAAGGCTTTGCCTGAAATATGGATATGCCTGGCAATATGGATATGCCTGAAATATGGATCTGCCTGGCAATATCTCCACAAGTCCAGCCTTCATCTCCCCTTTTCCTCTGCACTTTTGTCAAAGCTTTCTAGTGCTTTGCATTAGTACCATCTCCCCACAGAGGAGACATTTTCCCCTCAAACAGCACAGACCAGAGGAGTGTTTATGCTACAGCGGTTCATGGCAGCCTGGGCTGGGACCCCACTGTGACAAACACCCTGGCTGTCACTGTGGAGGGACACAATGGCAAAAGAAAATGAGGGAGATGGGATCTAGCCAGGCTAGAGGGGCTTTGGTGGCTCCACAGAGGATTCCTGACCATAGAATCACAGAAAAAGTTGAGTTGGAAGGGGCCCACCAGGATCATCAAGTTCAACTCAAGGCCCTGCCCAGACACTCCAACAACTCCACCCTGTGCATCCCTGGCAGCGGTGCCCAAACGCCCCTGGAGCTCTGGCAGCCTCGGGGCCGTGCCCATTCCCTGCGGAGCCTGGGCAGTGCCAGCACCCTCGGGGGGAAGAACCTTTCCCTGATCTCCAGCCTGACCCTGCCCTGGCCCAGCTCCAGCCATTCCCTGGGTCCTGTCCCTGGTCACAGAGATCAGTGTCTGTCCCTCCTCCCCCATTCACAAGGAAGTTGTAACTGCAGGGAGGTCTCCCCTCAGTCTCCTCTTCCCCAGGCTGAACAGACCAAGTGCCCTCAGCTGCTCCTCACACGGCTTCACCTGGAGGTCCTTCACCATCCTTGTCACTTCCTTTGGATGCTCTACAACAGCTTTAGATCTTTCTTGTATTGGGGTGATGACAAAGAGAAAGCTCATTTTTAGCTTGTACATGTCTCACTTAATAACTCGTGGATGATAAAAGATATGCTCTTACAGTACATTTTATAATCTCCCTGTTCAAATATGCTGTTATTTTACAGGAAATCTAGAAGATACTACACCTTCCAGACTTTGGATAGCCTGAAGCCCAGGGTGCTCCAAGATCCAATATCTCCCTCTGCAGTCCTCGCCTGACCTCCAGCTGCCTTTGTGGAGCACATTATGCTGAAGGTGGTGGGGTGCTGTCCAGAGAGGCTCACGGCCACCATGTCACATGTCATGGCTGCAGAGACAGATGGTCACCAGGCCAGGGGCTAACAGGAGCTGCCAAGTCCAGAAATGCGTGCCAGGATCTATCCACATGTCAAGTAATTATTTTAAAGTGTAGACTTCCAAGCCTTGTGAGTCACCGCAGTGCTGGCTCTGATGTTGTCTCTGCAAGTGATTCGTGTGGATAGGTGATTAAGATGTCTCTAAATCTGGCCTGAGGAAAGGTCCTTTACAGCAGTTTGGTCACAGTAAAAGCCAAAAGGCCAAAAGCAAGATCTTCAGTCTGTGCATCTACACTGGGCATTAAATGTGCTGAATACTTTATAGCTGAAATTCTTCAGCAGCTTTTTCTTAACCCATGTTTTTCTTTCTTTTTTTTTTTTTTTTTACACCACATATCCATAAAATAAAATGTTGTTTTAAGCACCTTGTGTTTAATTATTTTTCAAATTTTCAGGTTGGTTGGATCAATTGAATTACAAAATTTACCCTGGGGGGAAAAAAGGAAAGTTTGGACATTTGGGTTGGAAACAAAGAGATGTTTTGTTAGATGGAAGGGACAGAGGCAATTTCCAGTGGTAGCAAATTAGTGTCAGCAGATCTGAAATCAGTGGACACTCTAGAAACTGTTTCATGAGGGAGAAGTTGAAACTGAGCCCAACTTTCCCCTTTCTCAGAACTGGACTGTATAGAGGAAATTCATGGTCCAACAGAATATGTGATTTCTGTTCTTATCACCCTGGGGCTCTTAGAAGTGAGCCCACAAGAAAGTCACTCTCCTTGAGCAGATGATTTCCTTAAGTCATGTTCTGCTCTGAACGATGACTCCTTTGAAATGTTGTCTGAATATCCAGCAGTCATAGGTAATGTTGGGGCAATACACATCTGTTATGTCCTTCTAAAGTATCGGCTGTTTGCCATGTGGTCAGTGATTAAATAATCATATTTTAGTATTGCAAGTCTCAGAACAAGGTGTAACTCAACACCCTGCAATGTTAAATCAGTATCATATCATCTCTTCAATGTCATTAAATCATCTATCACACTGTATTGGTGTAACACCTTTCATGCCAGGTGAATCTTACTAAGATGATTTTCTTTCCTTAACATCCTGTGACGAAATATAAGCTCTGCTTGCCAGCACACTGCTTTTAGGGGACAGTTGCACTGGTAAGTTGTTAATAGTTGAAAAGGACAACACATTGGTGTGAAAATGTGATTTCATTGCACATATGGTGTTTCCAAAGCAGGAATACTGCCCTGTGACATTAATATAAACTCTCTGCTCGTTTCACTGTTTGACATGCTGAAATTACTTCATTTTCATGTTGCTATTCATCAAAAACATCAGAAGTGGAGTTGAGGAGCAGCTGGAAAAATTTTCATGGGTAGCAGGTGGTCAAGATCAGCCTCTATGAATGTGCAATAAAGTGCTGCACCATCAGAACCCTAAATCTGGAGGGGAAAGGTGTTCCAAGGACAGGTGCCAAGAGCAGGCTGCCCTGTGTCTACACAGCTCTTAAACCTCGTGTGAAAACATCTGTACACAGGAGTTTATCTCTGCTTCTCCTTGTTATCAGACCCATTACTTGCAGGGCTCCTGATCATATTTTTATGTATGTCACGTTAGTTTTAAATAACTCTAATCCCCAATCCAATTAAAGGTATCACCTCAAAGCGGATCATTTTATTTCCTTTGAGAACAGATGCAGACTTAGTATTCGGGTTAGTAAAGCTACCACTACCAAACTGACCTTCATTTTATCTCACACACTTTCATCTCATCACCTTCCTTGTCTGTGGCATGTGACTTTCAGATGTGCACCTGCTGTGTCAGATCCAATCTAAATTTCCACTGGACAGGCATTACTTTACATTAAAATTTGTAAATCCATTTTTAACTCCCAAATGTAATGTCATAATTGGAGCGGATAAAACAAAAATCATTTTTTATTTCCTCTTTTTAAAACATACTAATAATAACAACACATTTTTTCTTTGTGCTTTCTTGGAACCACTTTTGTTTAGAAACATCTCTATGATCCTTGTTCTCTAGTAAAGAAGATGTTTTGAAATCAGACAAAATACTGTATATTTAGCACCTCGTGTTCAAAAGAATCATTGACATTAGACCCAGCCCATCCAGAGGAGCTCTTGCTGTCTGAGACTGCCTTTCTAAAACATCATTTTCCTCTGGACTCGCTGCTTGCCTTCATTCCAGCAGCCTGTTAAGTGATGGATAATTAGATTTTTTTCCCCTTGCATCCAATGCCACAAATGTTCTTTAAGCAGAAAAGTCTCTGTTTGATGCACGGTGAAACGTCCCTGTCTTGAGCTCTGTGGCTTCCTTGATGGAAGATTTTATTCCTTAGCAATGTTGTGCCCACGAATCAATTACACTTATAGCAAAGCAATCTAAAGTATCTGATAAACAACTCTGGGATGTAAGGAACTAATCTTGCATTATATCCTGAGGGAATGGGATTAACCTGCACTACCCTCTTTATTTCTTATGTATTTCATTCTGGAGTGTTCTGAAGGAAACAAGTTTCCAGGCCTCTGTTCTGATGGACTGCGTTACAGATGCTGTGAAAAAGTCATCTATTTTAAATCTGTTTTTCTGCCTATGGACTGAAGAGAAGACTAAGACACAAGTCCCTTCTCTGAAGTGTTTTTAGAGTATTCAGGCCTTGTTGTGCTTCTAGGGCATGTGGATATTTTGCTACGTGAAATTCAAAAGTAAGAGAAAAACAAGAAAGTGCAAATTCATGGCTCTTCTTTCTTTCATAGCTGCCTGTGGTGGATTCTGTGGGAAATTCTACAAAAAAAAAAATCTGGTTTTAAACAGCAGAATTCTTTCTGAAGCACTTCTGTTTGATGTAGCTATTCACTGCCTCTAGTGATGAACTCCTTCTATGTCTACATTAGCTTCAGAGTATGCTTCTTAAAAAAAAATAACCTTCATGGAGATAAGGACATGCCTCAAACATAAGGCTGCCAAGAATGACTTTCCTTCCAGAAAAAGGGGTTTTATAAGTTAAAATATTTTTTAAAGTTACTAATGAGTTTTGTCTGTATTTGTCTTCAGTTTCTGTTACCAGAATAAGATCCTTTTTAAAAATGGCTAAACTATTGGTGTAATTATCACGTTCACTGTAAATTATATGGTAGCATTCAGCATCCAGTCTTTTCAAAAATTCAGATACTGGCATTCTGTTCAAAACTCCATGCTTTTGCATTCACATGCCATACCTTGGTGTTCTTAAGATTGGAATTCTTATTTACTTGAGGTGCTGATAATCTTCATTTGCAGCTTGTTGCACCAGGTTTCCATTTAGTTATTATGCAAGGAAGATGTAATTTTTTCCCACTGACTTATTGCTGTATTTACATTACATTTCTCCATTTAATATTTTTGTTTATGTCTTTATTAAATCACAGATGGTGCTGATTAAATTAGGCTTTAAGTGATGCTTTTTCATTACAAAATGATTTAAAGTGCATACAGATAAGGTTCCTACCTACAGCAATGTCCTGTACTGAATGTACTCACTCAAAAGGATGATTAGTGAAGGAACCCATTTGAATGACACAAAAAGAATGAAACCAAGTTCTAAACTGGCACTTCTGGAGGCAGAAATGAAAGCTTCCTTTCTCTTCAATGTCTTTCACTAGTGACTGGATATTAAATCAAATCAGAGGAAGTCAATGCTGTCCTTCTTGAAAAGTATTTGGGAAAGGGAAGATTCTCCTTCTCCACCAAGACAGTTTATATTCCCTTTATGCTCTCAAGCATAGAGATTCCAGTCCTCTCACTTTGGTTCCATGACTTGGGTGGATGTGAGTGCCAGCACACCCCTAGCCCTGGCTCACATCAGGGGTTTCACTGACAGCGAGTCAAGGGTAGCATCAGGTCCTCTGTTCCTGGGATTTTCAGCCTCTCAGCACAGTCATTGCATTCGAAATTAAACCTTACTGCTGTGTTCACCACAACAGAAAGAAAACCCCCTTTCCCTCCCCATAACACACTATGCATAACCACAACTTTGCTTGCTGCTCCACCTCTTCCCTTCCCTTGCCCTATGTGAGTTACAGCGGCCCCGTGCATTACAATTGATATTTACTGATTCCCTCCACTTATTTTGTCTTTGACAGATGAAAAGGTTCAAATGAAAAGGTTCAACCTGAAGGTAATGTTAAAGTGAGTGATGGCTCACAGATGTCACCCTCCAGTGCGGGTGTGAGTCAGCAGGCTCAGCCTAAGCCAGTGAGGAAGCTTGCCCTCACAGAGTAAGTAGGACATGACTTTCTGACCTCGTTTGAGGAACATGCTGCTAGAATCCAGATCTTGGACTAAATGACCAGTTTAGCCTTTTTTTCAGGGTAGGTGCACTCCATGACAAATCTCTTCCAAAGATTAACCTTTGCTCCTCACATCCCATGGTCCTAACCCAGAAATGCATGCGATGAGCTCAGGGCACACCCGTGTTTTACACCTCAGCTTGATTCCTGCAAACCAAACGCGCTCCTTGCGCCGCTCAAAAACCCTCCCATCCATGTTTTACACCACCTGGTGATTCCTGCAAATCACAGTGTATTGTGCCATCTCTCAGCCACATTCCTGCACAAAATCTGCGGCGGGAGCTGGCCACTGAGTGGGATAACCATTGCTGCATGCCGTGGGCTCTGCCCAAGGAAACACAAGGATACTCCATGTTTTTAAGGCTGATGTGTCAATGCAGTGAGAACATACTAGAAATAATCACTTCAGCCTCTTGAAGCAGCAGAGCCTCAAGTTTCTGGAGGCAGAAGCTCACCCGGTAGTACTATTCTGCAGAACACATTTCTTTTGCAGAGTACATTGTTTTTTAATCTTGTTTTTCTCTTTGTCACTTGAAATGAAATGTTTTATTAGTCCATCCTTATACACAACATGGGAGCAGATTACCTACACAGCAATTTCTCTGCACCTTGTTGGCTTCGAATTTTAGTTGATATTTTTTGTTGAACTCAAGACAACCAGTAAATATTCCACTGATTGCAGATTGATTGATTAATTCAGGTGAATTTAAAAAGTTACACTCAGCAGTGCCACAATGGAAATCTAAGGGGTTTTGATGTATCTTGGCATGATCGGACTTTCAGGAAAAGGACCAATTATCTGTTTCATGGTAATGAAAGCAATCTTAAAAGCTGGGCAGAACATCTGGAACTTGAAAAGATTGGCAGTGAACAGAATAAAATAAAAATAGTAATCCTGTGCCCACCCCCACTGTACACAAAAGTGCTGCAGTAAATTGTTCTGACCGCGAGTGCAAGCTGAAAGAAAACTCTTTGTACTTTACTCTAGCTGAAAAATATAAACTGTGTTCAAAAAGGAGACATGGAAATGTAGTTTCTTTAACCTGCAAGTTAATTGAGTCTTTTTTTGCTGTGAACAATGATGTAAGGAGAGGATTCAATGGTATTTTGGTTTCAGGATTAGAAAATTTAAATATTAATGTAATTTAGTATTATGATTACTAAGTGTCTTGGTCTTCAGGAGACATGAAAGAAGTTGCAAGCAATTCTGTGTAGCTCATTAATTAAGTCCCATTTAAAACAATCAGGCAGCAATTTGCTTCATGTTCAGGAAGGAAATTTTGTGGCCAGAGAAAAGAGATGAGTATTTTCAGTAATTAATGATAACCTTGACCATATGCAGGAGCTCCTTCAGGCGTGACTAAATGATTTGTGGCAGACTGGATGGATAAATCCCTATAAAACTCCAGTCTCAGAGAAAGTTTTCATGAATTACATTAAACTTTGAGGACATACCTCCCGGTTTCATGAAAAAGAAAAACCAGCCCTCGCTCTCCAGATAGTCCTTTAAAAATCCTTTATACAAATATTCTATTGATTAGTGAAATTTGGTGTAAAATTAAACATTAGCAGAGCTGGTTTTACTCACTGCCAACACCATAACCTTTATTAAAAGTTGAAGCATTGCCTCTTTAATCTGTATCTGAAAAGACACATGCCCAAACAATACTATTGAAAATAGTATTTATATCTTCGTTTATGCAATCTAATTTCTCTTTCCATAATAAAATTCACCCAGTAGCAGAGCCCAAACACTAACCTGAAGGAGTTGTTTAGAAAGCCTTGGAAAATAATGACATTTTGTTCCAATTCCCTCTTCTTGTTTGTTTGAAGTCTAGACTATCAATGGCACACAGAATCATAGACTGGCTTAGGCTGGAAGGGACCTTAAAGAGCACAAGGATGTTTTTTCTGCTTTTATTTCTATCTTCTCTTGAGCACAAAAAAATTTAGTACTGGGGTTTGGTTCTCTCATTCCACTCACTGTCTGCTGAAATGTCTGATGTTACAGCCCGAGCAATGATTCTGTTTCTCCGTGGCATCACTCAGGTACTCATTCTACACTGCCATCCACTTACCTGTTGGCAGGTATCAAAAATTCAGTATTTTATCTGGATTAGGTATATTCTCACCATGAGGAATATCTGAAAACTACTCTGTCAGTGTTCTGCTTTCTTTCTCACTATTGGTCTTTTCATCACTGATATTCCTTTATCCAATACCTTATCTTGATGTAACAGATTTTTTTTAAAACGGGTTTGGACACTGAACCAGTTTCTTTTGACCTTTTCCCTTCACTTCTCATTTTAAAGCTCTTCTTATCAGCCTTAAAAGCCTGCATGTCAGAAGGCAGTTTTCCCAGATAGTCAGATGGAATCCAACCTTTGAAAACTGTCTCTTTTAGTAAACGTATCCCACTGGCAAAGCATTCCCAAGCCTGCCTTTAACACTGATATTTGAGTCATCTGTTGCTCATCACTACATCATACGCCCTATCTCCCTCTGTACTGGCAGGAAAAAAAATTTAGAGTAGTCGCTAAAATGGGACATAATTAACTCAAAAGTGAGTGATGGTGTTTCTAAGTTCGAGATGCAGTGCAAAATCAAACTGCTCTGAAAGGTGAGTGCCACTCCCTGTGAAACAGGCAGACTCATTGCTAGTAACATTTACTGTCACAGAATCATGGAATACCTTCAGGTTGGAAGGGATCCCAAGGATCATTTGGACCAAGCTTTCTTGGCAAAAAGCGTGGTCTAGAAAAGATGGCCCAGCAGCCTGTCCAGCTGCACCTTAAAAGTGAGCAGCACTGGGGAATTCACTGCTGGCCTGGGGAGGTTATTCCAGTGACTGAGTGTTCTCACTGTGAAACATTTTCCTCTTGTGTCCACTGGGCATCTCCCCAGCAGTAACTTGTACCCATTTCCCCTCGTCTTTTCCATGTGACTCCTTGTAAAAAGGGAGTCTCCATCTTCTTTGTATCCTCCTTTAAATACTGGAAGATGGAAATAAGGTCTCTCCTCAGACTTCTTTTCTCACAGCCAGACAAACCCAAGTCTCTCAGCATTTCCTAATGGGGCAGCTTCCTGTTCTGGGATCATCTCTGTGGCCCTTGTCTGGACCTTTCCCAACCTGCCCACATCTTTTTGGCACAGTGCCACATCTTTATATTAAAAAATAAATAATAAAGTTGCAAGTTCTGCATTTAAAAAAAAATCATTGACATAACAAGAAAGCTGTATTTTGATCAATCCTTTCAGCTTTAAATATCTCATTCATCTTTGTCACTGCCATTATCTATGGCAACCAAACGTTGCCCCACAGCCCTGTGGAGGTTATTTTAGAAGACCTGATTGTGTTAAATTATTTGAAATATATTGTACTCAGTTTTGGTGGGGAAGAAAGCGAGTCTGGATTGTTTCTTGTGTTTTAAGAAGCTCTGGTCTCCTGCGAAAGTCATTCGTGGTGAATCATCTCTTTGCAGGATGCTCATTCAGGTCATGCCCAAAACACACCCGAGAGGATACGAGGCTCTGTGGTGATTATATAACCTCTCTTAGCAGAATGTTTTCTAATCTTGAAATGACCCCACAAGTGAAAAACACATTCAACTACCAGATCACAGCACAAAGCACAATATGTAGAAGAAGGGGGGCATGAAAGACACAAGCCCTGCCTCCTGAAAGAAGGCAAAGAGGAATTGATGATGCTTGAGCTTGCAGCAGCAGAGTCGAAGGCAGGGGAGTGTAAAGTATCCCTGGCAGTTCTGGAACACTGAACCTAAACTAGATTTCTTTAAAATCAATGGAGAAACGTGCTAAATGCAGGAGTCACTGGACGATCCCACAATGCTTGTGCTCAGGAGAACAATGTCCTTAAAAGCTCATTCATTTCAGATTTACTGTAGTGTCATTGCGCTAATTTCAACAAAGCAATTTTCGACCAGCAATCAAGTATACCCACTTTATGCTAGTGTGGATTTGATTGGCTGGCTTTCAGGATCTCTCTCTATTTCTAGGAAGGACTGAAACTTTTCTGTTTTCTTTCCTCAGGCATCCTTTCCAATCTAATTCATATTTGACAAACGAGACGAGAAATCAATTGTGTGTAGTATACACTGTATAATGACCCGCAAAGTTCCTAAAATAGTTATGCTTGCTCCAGAGCAGTTATTCAGGATTCTGTGCACAGTTCTTTGGCACTGTTACACCTGGCCAAGAGCCACGGAAAACATGGCTCTGTAAAACAGAGGCGAACCAAATGGGATGGATCTGCCCTCGTGTCACTTCTAAGCTGCCTCCCATATCAGGATTTATTCTGACCTTTCCCACTGTATTTAGGAAAACAGGAATGCAACAATACTGAAAGCTGGGATTGTTCAGCTCCTACAAACACAAGGACTGTAGCCTGTGCCTGTACCATTCCCATTTCCATGGCCTCGAGGAGATTTTAGTGCCAGGACAGCGGTTTGGATGAGTCAGGATTTCACAGACTTCCTTACAGCAGTTTGGATTTCCCCGGATGTGAGGGTTCCTTACCTCTGCCTTGGCATGCGGATGAGGGGCTGTTTGTGGCACCTCTTGCTCAGGCCGAAGAGCTTGTGCACCGTTCTCTGGGCCTTGAGGAAGAGCTGCTTCATGCTGTTCTCCAGCTGCTCGTAGCGGCGTTGGAAGTTAGAATCCATTGTCCACAAATGCATCACAGCAGATGTGTTCAGGAAATAATTCATAGGCAGCCTCTTCATAAATAATTTGAATTCATCTGAGAAAAAAAAAATAATAGTCTTTAATTATGCAGCTATGGTTATTCTCGCAGTGGAAATTAACTTTTGTTTTTTTCTTGAACCAATTTTTGGAAACTCAATCTTTTGAAATTTTAAAATTGAGCATTTTAACCCCTTCAAACTACAAAGGTGACTACATTTTTATTGGCAATATTAGAATAAAGCCAGCAAAATCCAATATTCATATAATTTTTAAATTGATATTAAAACAAATACAAGCATTGTCCTTATTTCTCAATGTGGATAATATGAAGATTAAATAAGAATCTGAGTTTCTTACCTTTAAATCTAGGATCTGAAAGCAAATGTGCATCTAATGATCAGTGTTTATTGACGCATTTGAAGAACATCAGAAACTGTCTTAAAAGAAGTATATTCCAATACTTAGGACATGCAAGTAAATGTGATTTTACAGGCCATTTCTCTTATATAGATGTTCTTTCACCTGACACAAGCCATTAAATTAGACTTTCATAAGTGTTTACAATTAAAATGGAGACTTTCAAAGCATTTTACGGTACTTCAAAATTTTATGACACTTCAAAAATGTTCCCATAACTTCTTTTTGACTCCAAAGTGGTGGAAAGGAGTTTGTCAGTCACAAGGTCACTGTTACTGTGAACAGTCTGTGCTCTGTGACTCGTTCTGGTAGCTCAGTCCATACAAGATACATAGACAGAATCTTAACAGAATTTTATTCATCAGAGAGTCAGTTTCCATAAGTAGAATGATTTATAACATCTGAACCTAAATAAACTTCCATTAAAAGGGCTCGAGATACTGGGGAGATATGTGAGAATGAGTGGCACGCTTGAGTGCACATGGTTATCCTTTTTCTTTCCTGTTTCATGTATCAGTAGGTTTCCCTGCCTGCCCTGCTGCCTGCTGCTATCCTCCCACCCTTCACAATCCATTTTTTTCTTTCAGCTTGTTCCTGCAACAAAATCACTTATCCCACAGTTTGGCTTTCACCCCGCCAGATGCTCCTTTTGGATCGTCTACACTTCAGCAGACTATGTGAAAGCAAAGATCCCACTGCCTGAAGTAGCCTCGCTCTTCAAACAAAAATAATCATAATATTTAACATTGGTGCAGTTTTAGGTTGCTCGTGGGAGAGGGTTGATTGGGGAAAACGTCTGCTCACATCAAAGAATACTTCATTATCATCACTGTTCATAAGTCTTTTGGGTTAGCTTTAGTTTAGGTTTTTTAACATTTTTACACAAAGCAGGCAAAAATATTTTCTTTTTTATGGGTGGAGAAAAAAAAGATCTTTTGTAAATAAGCTGTTGTGGCCCTTGACCACACCCTGAGGGACACAGGGCAGTGATGGAGTACAACAGTCCCACTTCAGCAGAGTGTTTTCCGTGGTGGGTGAAGACTCATGAGGAAACAAAAGGCATTGAAAGGTCTTCTGGAAGGTAAAAAATGAATGTCAAGGGGGAAAGATGATGATTTTGTGTTTAACAAAGTGTTTTTAATAATTCCTCTGGGAATGTGTCCATCATTTTGCCCTCATGCCTTCCTCTTTGGGTAGGAGTTGTTCTCCCCTAAAGGACAGTCCCTGTGCTGTCCATAGGGCGTAAGGGAAAGGAACTGTTTCTTCATCTTATCAACTACTTGGAGCCTTTTATCTTTTGCTTTTTCCCTTCCTTAATTTTGTCTGAGTTGGTTTTTATCCTCTGTCCAGCAAGAACGTCCATTCCTGAGTGAGCAGCTAATGATTTGACTTAATGCGAATCTTTAATAATTTCTACATTACCAGATGAGCATCTCTGTGAATCTTAGTGTAGTTTTGGGAGAAAACAGTTCTGTTTTCTCCTTCCCAAGTGATAATTATTCCTTCCTTAGAATTGTAGAATAGTTTGGGTTGGAAGGGACATTTCTAGTCCAACCCCCACTGCGATGAGCAGGGACACCCTCCACTAGATTAGGTTACTCAGAGCCCCATCCAACTTTACCAGTCTCTGGTTCCTTGTTGGAAATGACATAACTTTCTTTTTAGTTTTAAGTAGCTTTAGTCATAGTTCACCTTTGCCAAGGGGGAGGGGAGCTGGGCTCTGCTGTTGGTTGAATCTTTAAACGACCAAGGCAAGGGTTTGGCTGGGCAGGGCCTGATAAGATTCAACAACAACAACAACAACAACAAAAAAAAAAAAAAAAAAAAAAAAAAAAAAAAAAAAAAAAAAGGGAGTTTTGGAGGTCTGGGATTTTAAAATGGGAATCTAGAAGATATGGAGGAGATACACAGACATTACTGCCTGGCAGAGTTGGAGAGACCATGTCTGAGAGAAGAATGCTGAGGGAGCCACAGAACTGGACCAAATGAGCAGTAGAGGCAAAGGGATCAACACCCAATAGAAGATCACACACTAACTAATGAAAAGAATTGTGTAACATAGAGCCAAAGAATTCTTTGTTTTCTATAAACGTATAAATATGTGAAAAGTCTTGTAATGGGTATGTGTGGTTGGAATGATTTTGCACATCCTGGCCAGAGTGAAGGAGTGCCTGACTCACCGACAGCTCAAAGACAGAGTTTCATTCCTTCCTGAGTTCAGTGACATCCTCACACTGCCCTTCCCAGTCCCCAGTCCCTCCCGGGTCTGCACAGAAGGTGTGACACAGGGTCATGTCTGGCTTGTCTAAGGGAACCACAGTCCCACTGGCTTGGTACAACCTTCCAAGTCTAAAGATTTAAAAATGTAAAAAATGGTAGTTTAAAAAAAAAATTGCTATGAAATAAGGTTAACTGAGCTGATACCAAGTATGTCCTTTACAAAGCACAGATCTGCAGCTTGTAAAAATCAGCCAAGTCCTACCAGATTTAGAGGACTGAGGACTATATGTATATAAATATATACTCGGACACCTTGGGAGGATTAGATCCCAAAGCCACATTCCTGACTACCTGCTTAATTCCTAAGGTCTCTTTTCCCTTCTGTTCCCCTGAGAAGCTGGTACACCTGCTTAAAATGAGCTTCACGAAGCCAGAAACAAAGGCAGCTCCCTCAGGAGACAATAGGCTCCAGCAATGCCTTTGCAGCCCTCACATTGCTCTAACCACTTGTTTAGGAAGCGTTGTCACTTTGCTGTCCTCTGCACGATGGCACTAATCTCTACAGCTAACAACTGCTCAGTGCAGTGTTCAGGGGTGATAAGGATGGTTTACACTCCTCAACTTGCAGTGCAGCACCATTTCCGATAAGAAAATGTTTCTTTTTCTCCCTGTAATAAACATCATCTTTGACTTCCCCTGTGCCCTGTCTGATCCTGCTAATGAGCTCCGTAGTGCAGGTAAAGGAGAGACAGAGATAAAATGAGCAATGGTTACACAGTGCCTGCTGCATAGAAAAAAAAAAAAGAAGAAGAGAAGATAATGTGCCCATATCTTAAACAGACACATTTCATGATCTGTGAAACTACAACATGAACTCCTAACACTGGGAGATGATTAAACTATTACACTCTAATCAACACACGGTGCCAGCCATTCCTGAGGATTAACAGCCGGTAGTACAGTCCTGGGGGCCATAGGAATTGATACTTTAATGCACCAAGTCAGAGAATATCCTGAGCTGGGAAGGACCCACAAGGATCATTGAGTCCAACTCCTGGCCCTGCACAGGACAACCCCAAAAACCACACCTTGATTCTTGATACCACATAAAATCTGATTTCAGCGCTTCCTCTTTTATCTTCACATGGGAAGTACGTGTAATACGACTTTATACATTCTTAATTAATTGCAAATAAGGTAAAAAAGGTAAAGCATTATATGCAGTGGTGGGTCAGGCAAATTCATTTCCTGGTTGGTTGTGTCTCTTTTCACTTCCCCCTTTCTGCCAGGCAAATCTTCCTTGTGTCAACAGTGCCTGGAGATGGAAATGTCATCCCATATTTCAGTGGGAAAGAATAAATGAGAAATATCGTAATGGGAGCAAACATTACTGCTGAAATCAGATGAAAATCAGACATATTTAGGCTGTGAGAAGTACCTAGAGCTGCAGAGACGTAACTGGGATCCTCGGTGTGATTTGGTGTCAGAGCAGGGCTCGGTGCTGAGTGCAGTGATCACCACTCTGCAGACAGAGCTGGCAATGGCCAGAAAAATCCAGGGAGCCTCCTCCAAGGATTTGACAGTGCTCTGCTACAAGGGAAAAAGGTGTCTGCTCTCTGTTGGAAGAGAACAGGAGCTCTGATTTCCCTGCTGTGAATATTTTGATTTCCCCTGGTATTTTGCTACAAGGTGTGTACAAAGCTGCCCCACCCGCACAGCACACTTGTGGTTTTGTTCCAGCTGAGGCTGAGTGGTTTGTGCAGCTTCTCCAGGCTGCCAAACTGTCTTGGGTTAGCTTGTTTCCTGAGATCCCTTGTGGAGGAGCTTGGGAAGCACCTTGGAAGTCAATGGATTTATGCCTGCTCGGGGATTCAGAACACCAGGTTATTAAAGGTGCTGCAGGCTGACATCCGATGGCAGCGTAAGGCTGGAAATATGAAAATACCCAGTCATATATCACTGCACTTTTGTCTTCTATTTCCTTTAGAGTAAACGAAGCAAGTCCATGGCTGAGCTTTCAAACTGCCATTCCTAAAATATTCCTTTAAACCCTGTAGGCACTGTTTCCCCAGCCAGGGTAACAGAGATTATCTCAGGACCAACGGGGTTGGAGCAATTTCCTCCTGCATGAAGGCAGGGAAGAGCTTGAGCCTCTGCAGTCAGGGCAGCAGGATAAACCAACAGCTCCTTTAAGCCATAGCTTGTGTCTAGGGAGGTCTCAGTAATGCTCTTATGGAAGACCAGAACTCCTAAGTAAATAAGGAAATTCAAATTTGACATGGATTTCTATCAAAGGAAAGAGAATACTATTTTTTTTTTCTGCTGGTTCTCATTACGGCTGAAATTGATGACAGCATACACGTGACAGTAATTAAGTGAGGTGAAAATCTACATACAGTTTAGGAGAACATAAAACACAGTTTGAAAAAAATCTGCATTTGGTGATACGGTAAGAAAAAAATTGTTTCATTGCAAAGTAACCTACTAGAAATTTCAGCCACCTTCTCTCAGTCTCCAGAAATTACAGTTTCTGGGGAGATGTCTTCTCATCAAGCTTTTTTTCTGTGGTTTAATTTAATGTCATATTTTCTGATGAGCCCTTTTACCTAAAATGAAATAATATAATCTTATGGAAACAAAACCTTTAGCATTGGAAATTACAGCATAGTGTTTCAGTAAATGTATAACCCTGTCTAATTGTGGATTACATCGTCTACCCAAAATCAATTTTAATTTTTTAAAACAATATCTAAACCTTGAAAAAGCAATTGTGTTTTCTGAGCAGAAGCAGCCTGACAATAACTGAAAAAAATTTGAGAATTGTTTGTTGACTGAAACATACTACTCACAACTATTTATAGTCTGTGTATTTTCTAAAATTAATAAGGATTTGGACTTTAGAAGGTTTTTTTTTTCATTTAACAAAGTTCAGTAAAAATACGTATATGGGAGAAAACTCCTTTTTACATCACACTGTCATGTCCAAATCTACCATTACAGAGCAATTTTAATGGGCTGTTTTGCTGTTTCTCTAAATGAGGCTCTGAGGAAACATTTTTCTCCCTTAAAAATCTATACATCTGTCATTCTTACATACATCCTCTTTTTTAATCAAGTTCTTTAACTTGGTCTAGGGGTGTTAAAATTCTGCCACCGCAGTCTAGAAGTGAGTAATACCTCATGCAAAAACTGCCCTGCTTTGGCTCTAACAAAATGTTCCAGTGGGATTAAGGCAAGCTGACAAAAATCGACTGGTGTTTAACAAGTGAGGGGGTGATGCTGTCTGCACAGGCAGTGAGAGCGGCTGGGGTGCTGCTCCAGTGAGAGTGCTCCAGACAACTTCAACATTAGCTCAAGTGCATTCTTGTCCTCCACTGCATTTCCTCTTCTCTCCCTCCCGTAATGAGAATTGCAGATGATCACTTCTCTGTACAAAGCCCTGCTACTTCAGGAAGCCAGCTCGCTTCTTAAACTGTACTGACGGGATCAGATGTTAAGTCAGACTTGATGTTTCCTTGGGCAGTCTGTAGTCCAAGGAGAGACGATCTCGTGCTTCAAGCAGGTCAGCTCTGGCATCAGATCAACTTTCTCAGAGCTTGGTCCAGTCAGGATTTGGAAAGTGCTGCAATCAAGGCTCAGCCGCCCTCGTAGAGAATAAATTTCTCCATATCCCCTGCATGAATCTGTCTCGTTTCACTTCATGCCTGTTGTCTCTCACCACACAGAGCCTGGCGCTCTCTTTGCCCTCCCTGCAGACAAGGTGGCTGCTCGGAGTTCCCTGAGCTCCATGCCCAAGGCTGACCAACCCGTCCTGGGCCATCTCCTCTCAGGGCAGCTGCTCCAGCCCCCACCTCTCCGAGGACATCCCTGACCACACTCCGGGTTGCTGATGTGTTTCCTGTACTGCGGAGCCCCAAACTGGGTGCAGCATCTGAATGTGGTCCAAAAAGCACTGAGGCTAATCCCCTCCCTGATCTCCTGGTCCTTGACCTCCTTTGGAGCACCCATGATGTAGCCTTGGTACTGTCAGGCCACTCCAAGGTTCTCTGCCCCAGGAACCTTCCTGCAGAGCTGCTCCTGGCCAGGCAGATCCAGCCCTGACTGATGCTGGGGCTCTGCCTGTCCAGAGCAGGATTTTTCTTTTTGCCTTGTTGAATTTCACCAGGTTCCTGTTGTCCCGATCCACCAGCCTGTCCAGGCCCCCCTGTATGCCAGCCCTGATCTTGAAGATTTTGGTCTCACTCCCTCAAACTGGCAACATCTGCAAACTTGATGAGAGTGCACTTTCTCCAAGTAATTTTCAAAGAAAGTAAAGAGAACACGTCATGAGACAGAGCCTGGCTGTATCTGGGACAGACCCTGGCTGTATCTGGGACAGACCCTGGCTGTATGGCACTTGCCACCAGTTTTCAGACAGGATGTGTGACCCCCTAACCCTGCACTCTGTCTCCCACCACATTCTGGTACCCAGGATAAGACACAGTGCTGTGGATGGGAGGACAAATAGATGGGTAAAAATCCAGTTGTGTGACCAGATTCCATGTGTAGAGCCTTGCTATAACTGAAGTAAATTACATCCATTACTCTCCTCTCATCCATAAATCAGCCTTTTATCATGGACAGAAGGAGATGGGTCAGAGATGATCTATCATCTCCCTCATGTCCCTTGCTCTCCTTTCACCTCAGCTGGCTGCCAGATGCCCCCCATGCTTCACTCTCACTCCCCAGGGTGACAAAATAAGATGAAAACGTTCCTAGATTGAGATAAGGACGGGGAAATCCCACTTACGAGTTACAGACATGGGCAAAAGTGACTCAGCACTGGGAGGATTAATATATTGCCAGTTAAAAATAGAGTAGGGTAGTGAGGAGAAAAAAGGACAAAATTAAAACCACCTTCACCCCAGCCCTTCCTTCTTCCAGTGTTCAATTTCAGTCCTTAAATTCCCAGTTTCCACTTCCATGATTTTCCCAATGACCAAAGTGAATTCCATCAATCGGTAATTCCCTGGACCATCCTTTCCGGCTTTTTTTGGTGATCAGCGTAAAACTTGCCTTTCTCCAGTCATCAGGGATATTCCCCAGTCTCCCTGATCTTTCAAAGCAAGGACTCCTTACCAGGATATCAGCTGTCTCTCAAAGCCCTGGGTGCAGTCTGTTAGCTCCCACGGGCTGCCAGGGGTCAGGCCCTCTCCAGTAACACCTGACTGCTCCAGTGCTCACTGCTGGTGCCTCCTTTCCCCCGTGCCTCCTCTTCCCGAGCTCAGGGACCTGCAGGATTTGCTGGTGAAGACTGGCAAAGAAGGCACTGAGTACTTCTGATGATGCCTTGGGGTTTAACTTTGATATTTTTTCAAACCCTGTATTGCCCAGTGTGTAACTCTGAAGTCTCTTGTAGCTCGTGAGCTGCTCTGTTAGATCAGACAGACACAACAAAGCTTCTCTGAGCTGCTATCCAAGGACACTCTGACTGTCCCAGGCCCAAAGGTGTAAGCCAGGGCCTCTAGAGAGGTGGGGAAATTGAAGAAAGCTAAAGTTTTAATTGGTGAGTTTCTGCTGATATGCAAATGGCCCAAGCCTATAACAGTGTGAATAACTCGTGCCCTGCCGTCCATCTTGGGGTCCATTTTGGAAGCAGCCTCTGGCTCCCCAGGGTGTACCTTTGAAGGCCTTTCAAATAAATATCTACCTTTATTCCCTTACTCCTGTCTAGTCTCTGTTTCTAGGTGGCTGGAGAAGGCGTCACTGAAACAAATCCCTAAACCACTCAGCCTATTCAGCAGCAGGCCCACAATTCCTTGTTCAATCTTTCACCTCCAGCTATAAAAGCTTTTCCTGTTGCTCTTGGCATCCCTTACAAGCGCTGGATGTGGCTTTTCCCATCACTATCTCCGAATGCCTGGGCAGTGCTCCTGAGCTTTTCCTTGGTAGCCTGTCCCTGTTTGCACCTCCTGTACTGCTGCCTTTTTGCTTTGTAGCTCTGCCATGAGTTGCCCATTTTAGCAAATCCCAGATGAGCTGAGCGTCAGAATGGACAGTTCTGCTTGAGGATGCTCTCCTGAAACCCGGCCAGCTTTCCAGAGCTCCTTTGTCTTCAGGGCTTTTGTTCTGGGAGGGGAACACCCTCTCCCAGTTCCCAGAATTGGGTGAAGATTCTTTCATGAAGCCCAGGTCTAAATTCTGCTGCTCTCCTACCCTGCCCGTTCCAAATCCTGACCATCACTATCTCATGTCCTCTACAGACAAGGCTGCTGTTGATTATTCCATCCCCAAGCAGCAGTTCTTTGTTAGGGAATAGTCAGTCCAGCTGTGTCACTCCTTTTGACTGATCAAGGTGTTATTGCTGACAACCTCCAAAAGCCTCCTTGACTGCTTGTGTCCCACTGTTGGTTTTTCAGCACATGTCAGGGAGATTAAAGCTCCCCACGGGAAGCAGGGTCTGCGATCCAGACTTGACTTGCTTAGGAAGGGTTTGTTCGTGCTGACTGAGTGGTCTGTGACAGGTTCCCAGCCCAGTGTCACCCTTGTTGGCCTCTCCTCTGACCCTGACCCACAAATTCTGATCCCTGTTGTCCATCCCAGAGCAGAGCTCCGTACATCCAGGCTGCTCTGTAACAGAGAAGGCAGCTGCCTCCCTCCTCATCCCTCGTTCTACCGATTTCACGCTTCGAGTGCCTCTGAGCAGCACTCCCAAGGTGGATTTCCATTTCCCATCTTTTGCCATTGCTCTTGTTGCTGTCACCCTGCACTGTGTATTCCTGGGAAGGATTCCCCCTTCTCCTCACAGGCCTGAAGCCTGTGTGACTCCTGGGGCATTCCAGCTGTGCCTTTGCCTCTCTGAGCTTCATCCCATCCACGAGAGATATCTCAGAGGCGTGTGCCTGTAATGATGCCTGTCCAGATTACTGCCTGACAGACCAAAAACTACTTAAGGAACCTGAAACTTTACATTAAATTAAAAAAAAAAAATTCAGCTGCAGTTTTAGTTCATTTGTGGTGTGCTTTTCCTTCAAAATAACTTGTCTCCTTGTCTCTACTAATCATTTGCCTACACCTGGTTTTAATATGACTCCAGCCTTCCTTTGGCACAATTCCTTCTAAGAGCAAGCCAAAGTAAACAGATAATACGGCAAAAGGGAAAGCAGCAGCAATCAGAACCAACAAGAATATTCAGACCAGAAGCTCTCCTTGGAAAACACTTAGGAAATATCTCTAGCAGCTCCAGAAGTTTATTTCCCTCCAGAAAAGGTGACACAGAGCAGCAGAGTCAGCCAGCCCTGCTGTGTGTCCATTTCAGGGCTGATTATCTGCTGGTGCTGTAAACAAGACTATCATTTAATATAAATACTGGCTGGTTTTTCTCACAGGTTAGGAGCTGGAAAGAAGGCTGCCAGTTAATCACACACAGCAGCCACGGAAAGCTGCTAAAGCTATTCATGCCACCACCCAGAGGGCTCTTGAGTGGAACTGTGCAAAGAAAAGAAAAGCCATTTTGTGGAAGGATTTTTAGCATTCCCAAGTTATCTTAAATCTTTAGAAATTTTGTAAATTTTTCCAAATACTTTTCATTCCTCTGAAATCCTCTAACAGGAACATTGCAAAGTTTTCCTCTTTTCCTTTGCTTTGAATCAGTCAAAATACTTCACCTTGACAGAACAGAAATTTTTTTATTGTCATGTCAACCTTTAGGTGCGTATTATAACATCAAAGTTGTGAAGTAAAAGATTTTAAAAATTAATAAACATTTCAAAATGAAGGTTAAATGCTTTACTGCATTCCTAAAAAGAAAAAAAACCAAACCAACAAACAAAAAACCCCAACAAACCATAATTTTGCAGTTACTGAATGATTATTTCTGGTTGGTTTATTCAAAGTAGCTGTCTCTATCTTTTGTTACATTCTGTATATAAATCTTCATCTCTGCTACACTTCAACAGACTTTTCTGTTTAGACTGCAAGCTCTTCCGAGGAGAGCCTGGCTCTTATTACATCTTAATAGGGCAGTTAGCACAACAGACCCCAAATTTAATTGTTGCCATTTATTACAAATACTAAAAATAAATTTGCCTATTGCTCCAGGCAGCCGCACCCTCCTTGGAGCCCTCAGCGGGAGCTGCAATTACTGTAAGGAGCCAGAGTTCTGGTAGGAAAGATCTCCTAATCCCCATTTCATCCCACATTTTACTGTCCTGTTTGTGAAGACCTGTTGCTGCTCCAGCAGTGTGACCACCATGTTATCACTCCTGTTCCATAACAATGCTTTTTTAATTTTAATCAGGGCAATAAACAGGACGGAGGGTCAAATATCAGTGTCGGCTGTAAATCAAGACCTGAAAGCACAAAGCTGGAAGCCTGAGAGGATATAAACCATGGGACCCACATTTCAAATGGTTGGATGTGATTGCTCTTCATTAAAGTGCTGCCTCAATATTGTGTAGATGTTATTAAAGAGATTTATAAAAGATAGATGTTTTTTAAAATATCCCGCCATGATTCAGAAGCCTGGAGAAAACAAAGTGCTAAAATGAACATATATTTGTTTTTATGTTGCCATGAATTTTAGTTCTTCATGATGCATTACTCAATTTGTCAAAGAAGTAGCAGCTGTGTTCCAAGAAATATATGTTTGAAAATAATCCAGTTCAAAGAAGCAGAAGACTGCAGCTGGAAACAACCTTATTTCTTCAGAGAAGAGATAGTAAATCTGAATTTTCCTTCCCCTTCTCCCTCCAATTTCGGCTAGATCAGCCAGCTCTCCTGATAATTAAAATATTTCCTTCTCCAAAGCAAAGGATTTCTCCTTTAAAGTTTCTGAAGGACAAAGGGAAGGAAGGAAGTGTGTGTTTTCTGCAAGAGATATGGTCTCCGTTTTTTAAGGAGGAAACGAGGTCCACACTTCCTCTTGGACAGACTATTTGAAGTGGAACAATCCAGCTGCTACAGAAGCCTCAGGGGAGCAAATTTGGATGATTCTGGCAGTAGGGTAGATTTGCAGGTGGTTTTATTTGGTTGATTTCTTTTTGAAGTGAGGAATGCTGCAAGGACAGCTCCTCTCAACCCCGTGTTCTGCAAGAAGGAAAGAGCAGGGATAAGTGTCAGCGTGGAGGTGGAATTCGTGGGGAACAGGGATCCTCTGGTCAGTCATTTAGAGATAGAGCTCTGAGGAACCTCATGCAAATGTTGAAAGGGATGAGAGGAAATGGCCTCAGGCTGCACCAGGGAAGCTTTGGATTGGGGATATTAGGGATAATTTCTTCATGGAAAGGGTTGTCAAGCATGGAACAGACTGCCCAGGGCAGCAGTGCACTCACCAACCCTGGAAGTGCTTAAAAAATGTTTGGGCGTGGTTTAGTGGTGAAGAGGGTGGTGGTGCTGGTTGATGGCTGGACTTGATCACCTTAAAGGTCCTTTCCAACCTGGATGATTCTGTGATTCGGTGACAGATGTTACATACGTGTATAAATACACAAACGCACGTGTGTTACAGAGTTAATGATGGTCATGTCAGCCTGTTACAGGGATAGGAGAGCAAAAATCCTCCTCTCACAAGCCTTGAAAGTCTCCTGGTGCCACGTAAAGGTGAAAAAATTGCAGTCAAAATTGGTAGTGAAACCAGAATGTCATTCTATAAACTGTGGATTAATTCAGAAGTTCTGCAGGGTGGGAGATAACAACCTTGCCTGGACTCTGCTACGAGCTGGAAGGACTCACATTTCCTACGACGAAGCGAATTATGTTTCTTATTGTCAATCTAAATATGACCTTGACAGCAAGTTCCCTTTTCAGAATCCAAGAAGCCAGACTCCACAGCTGTCTCTGCAAGTCCCAGCGTTTGAAGGACATTCCCTTCACCCTGTCAGGTTTGCTTTCAGGTGTGATTTTGGTCCATTACTCCTTTAAAAATGTTTCTATCACTACCTTTCAAAGGGATGTTGCTTGGAATTCACAGCAAGCTTTCAAGAAAAATGTCTCAAAATTTTATCTATGGGTTATTTTGGATTTTTTTTTGGTAAACATTTTTATGACTTCAGTGTGGTTTAGAACTGGTCCTGCAACATGGATGTCCCGATGCCCTTTATTACCTTTCTACAGAACTGTAAATTCACTTAATGCATAAGACATATTCCTTATGGGTAGATATAGATATAACCTCTGTCAGTCCAAAGTTTACCTTTGCTGATCGTGCTGGGAACTCCCGCGGTTTGAAAACTGGGTGGGGCAGATAAACAAGTAATGATTCACAGGGGGATAAAGGAGGGAAGAGAATGAGTGAAACTGAAAAATGTTCTTGGAAAACACACTGAAGTAAATAACCAGTGTTAAGCTGTTCCAGGAGAAGATTTAAGAAGCTATGAATCAGAACAGACAACACTGCCCTGGAAGAAAAGAGAGGCCACAGAGTGACATCACTCTTAATAAAGAAAGCCCAAAGCTGCCAAGGCAGATTGGAATTCCACCAAGAACGAGGGGATTTTGTCACTAGCTTTGAAGGGAATTACATTATGTCCTGTACATGGTGGACATAAGTAGGTTTATATTAGATCAAGCCTTCTGCTCCTCCTCTTATTACAAAGTCATCGCAACGTTTGAAGCATCTCAGAGTGCAGTGCCATGTAAAACTTTAATAAGCTGATTTGCCAGGTGCAGCTTTAGCAGGAGTTGTATAATGCTTTTAGTTTGGGAACAGGGGCCATCATATCAGCTGTACCATCATTTTTGAAGTAAGAGAGGAACAATTCAGACACTGACTCTCCAAAGGAATTATGCACATCCCACCTGTTCACTTTATTAAAACAGTGACACCTCCACAGGGGTGGGAGAGGTGGGGAGGGGAGCACTGGTCACAGAAGGAATGGCAGCTTGGTGTATCTGCTCCTGTTATTGATTAAACTCCCTGACAACCACAGAGGGAAGTTAATTACTGGGAGGCAAATTAACACCCCTGCAAGATAATAGAGAAAACAATAATTATATTAAGAACTCAGGGGGCTAAGTTTTCTTGGCCCCGAGCCTGAAGCTGTAAGTGGTGTTTGAAAGCAAACCACCGCTCTACTGCTCAGGGGCAAATAGTTTGAACCATATTGATTGAAGTCTTTATTCTCAGTGATTAAAAAGCACCTTCAACTGCCGGGGAGTCAGTTCAGGCTGTTCACAAGGAGTCTTTCAATTAAGATTTCAAATGGGACTCGCTTTGCATGGCAATGGGTCTGTCCTGGTCAGCAGAGAGAGCCCGGCTGTGCTGGGTGACCTGGGCACACCTGGCGTGGGCTCTGTGCAAGGAGCTTGCCAGGACCCTTGCGGGGGCATCCTCCCAAGCCCATGAAAACAGAGCTAATTAGGCTGCAAGGCTGGATTTGTTGTGTCCATAAATTGAAGAAGTCCTCCAGCATTCAGTTTGGATTCCAGATTTCATTTTTAATCTTATTTTCACGTGCGTTTCAGTTGAATCGCAGCAGCTGGAAAAGCAGGAGTGTGTCACTGGACTGAGTAAGAGAGGACTTCTAGTGCAAGCTGCCTTCTCTGCAAATGACGGCGTGGGCCTACGAATTTATACTCTGTCTGTGATGCCAAGACAAACCTTGTCATCTTGTGGCATTATTTAAGATTTGGAATCTCGACACTGAGTCTGAAAATCAGTCTGGGCACCTTTTTTCCGTTACAAATGCAGTAAGTTTCTTTTGATCAGGGTGTACAACACAACATCTCTGTTTAAACTGACATTTCCAAATTATGCCTGCAGTTACCTTCTGCCCTTTTACTTCCCTTTAGTAAATTAAGCCTTAAAACTCGTATAAATGAGACATTTGGTACATTAACTATGTTTTAAAATGTCCGTCCTAGAATTCAGTTTCTCTTTGAGGGATTTTGGTTGGCCCTTTTCAGGGGGCAGGTTTTTTGGGGGGGAGGGGGGTGGTTACTTTCTCTTCTCCTGTACTAGAAGAACCATGGGGAGCACTATAAATGCCAAGACAACTTTTAGCTAGAGATTAGATGGCAGTCTGGAATTTTTTAAGACAGCATCACTGTATTTTACACAGGAGTTACTGAGGGCATTTTTTAGCTCTTAGAGTTGTCATTATTACTGCTGGTAAGAAGGAAGAAGGCTGGAACCCGGGTCAGTGTCTCCACGATGTCAATCTACAAGCTTGGCTGCTGGGAAGAATTACCTTTTTACTTGTCAGCCAGCTGACTTTGATTTGAATGCAGTGAGAGGCAATGAAAAGGAATCTCATGGTGTCCTGGTCTGCTAAAGCAGTTTTAAGAAAGGATTTGTGCCACAGGAATAGCAAAAATCTGTGCCTTACTGGGGTGGGGAACGAAGTTACACTTGATTTTTCTGCCTAGGTAGAGGGATTTTTAAGATTAAACTGTGCAGACTGAATGGAGATTTGCTGCAGCTTTTCTGGAGTTGTCCATCAGAAGGAACATGACACACTCTAATCACAGCAATGGTTTAAAGTGCTCGTCTGATGAAGAGGAGGAGAAAGACTGTTCCACTGGTTGCATTCCTTAATGCACTGCCAGGAGGTATTAATATAATCCATAATTCAGATGGTTCCAGAACTGCAGCTGACAATAGTGTATGAAATGATGGAAAAGCTAGTACTTGTCTGATGGTGCAGACTTCTTTCCCCCAGGTTTCCTGTGTCTTTATGTTGTTATTCAGATTTGATCTTGGAGATTTGAATTTGTCTTTGGCTGTGCCCATAATGCATTCTGTGCATCACATGTCCAAGGTTTCTGTCTTCAGCACTGGACGATCTATTTAAATTTATTTACATTACTTCTTTTTCTAACTTCAAATTTAGTCTATTTAAATCTAAGTTATAAGATATAAGATATAACTTTATANCTTTGCACCTGCTTTCCTTAAACATCCATATATTTTTAGCAAATTAAATAAGTCCAACTGTATCTGATATTTTTTGATTGCTACAAAAGAAATGAGTGAAAAAGTAACTCAACAGACATGTTACTCTGTATTGCTCTGTGCTCAGCATCTAGGAGTACCTACATGCAAGAATTACGACTATAATTCTCTTTTTTGAGAAACACTGACGGATTTGTGTAGATTTTGAGCTCAAATACGATCACTTGCTGTGGGTGGGTGTGTTGATTGACTATGTGACTGTCTCCTACATTGGGACAAGCTCAGAATTCCTGTTTTTCAGCTTCTTTGCGGTCTCAGCAATCACAAAGGCAATGCTGTCCGTCTGCAACGAGTACCTGAGGCTGGCAGGGAGTGTAAGGAATTCTCCCCTGAGCACCTGCACCTCCAGGTGAGAGCCAACGCTCGATTCCAGTCTTGATTTTGCTGTGTTTCACACCAGTTTGCAGCCTGGCTGTTGGAAGTAACTTTCACTGTGAAAAACAGGGATCAGCCTCCTCCACAAGAAACAGCAGAACAGTTTTGAAGCCAGGAGTGAGGGCACGGTCCTGTTTTATAGAGACACGGAGTGTGACCACAAATCTGTCATGCTTGGCTTTCCTAAACCAGTTTCACAGACCTGGGAAGCAGATGTGCTTAGTGGAAAGAGCATTTCTTGTTCCAAAGTTGCTGTTTTACAGCATGGGCTTACTGCATTTGGGAAAATACGAGCTGAAGGAGAAGTGAGAGGTGGAGAAGTGAGAGGTAGAGAAGTGTATTGGCAAAATATGGTGATTTCCCACATTTTGCAGTTTTGGAGATGGAGATATAAATTCATGACACTATTAAATGGCTGATTCTCTAAATGTCGCTGCAGATTATGGAATGCTGGAGATGATCTTTCCTATTACTTTCTGCAGGTTTTGCATAAAAGTAATTATATAAGATGCAAATGCTACCCCCCAAAAATAATGGAATGGTTGGACTTCCTCATCTTCAGCATTACTGATACTTAATTCAGTAATAAGCTTTTCATCTCTTCTATTAGAACCCACTTTCTTCAACCCTTTAAATCCAATTCTTTCATAGAAGGGATTTTGGAAACATCATTAATTCAATCATTGTAAAGAAAGGGAAAAATATAATTGAACTGAGGAACAGGACTCCGAAGTCTCCAAAGCAATCTCTGCTGAGCAAACAAAAAAACTTTGTTAACATCTGTGCAGTGCTATGTATTAACTGAGGTTCAGACCTCATTTTTAGGTGAACCTGTCAAAACTGTGTGTTTTTCAGATGAATTTAAGTCAGTACATGTAAAGGGTAACCAATGCTCAATAGCAAGGCATCCCAGAGTTATTAGGGAATTATGGAATGCATTAGGCATGAAATCCAAATCTAATGAAACCAGGGATTTAAGAATAGCTTGCACCAGCAATTCACTTCTGTTAGTACTTTGCAATCAAAGCAGTGATGGTGGAAGGATGGACAATGAAAAATAGTTTCAGCAAATATTAGTGTGAAAGTTAATATCAATTTACTTTGGCTGTACTTTCATTGCTTCCACTTTCTGTGACACTGAAATTTACCCTTTGAATAATCTCTGTAAAGCAGATGCAGAAGTGACTGAAAAAAATCAAACTCGGCATTTTGAGAAGTTGTTTGTCATTTAAAGCTGTAGAAGGATGCATTTCAACGTATTTACGAGGTGACTTTTGATGTTTAATTCCGTCCGTGCAGCCACGTGTCTGTTGGAGTGGACGGTGTTTGTGTTCAGGGGTCAAACCCTTCACGGGCCTCACTGGCCCTGGCTCTGCTCTGCTTGAGCTGGTGCTGGACATCCCAGGCACATCCCTGAAGTTAACGGGCTGCAAATGATTCACACGGGCACACATTTCAGTGCTCCGCTGAATCCCCTTGGAGCCCAGCTGTGACAGGCAAATTTCTGCCCAGCTTGTGGTGGGCGTGCTCTTCCCTTCCACCTTAGCTGGTGTTTACACCAAATGTGTAAAAATATGAGCTTGTCATTTCAAAGCTACTTTGAAATTATGTCGCGTAATACTTATTGCACATCTCCTGATCCCATGCTTTCCTAGGAAATGTTCCAAAAGAGATTTTGTTGCCTTCAAGGGGGTGGGGGAAAAAAATCCACTGCTCAGCATATTGTGAAATATGCAGAGAGAAGGCAACAAGCTGCCATTGCATGTCAGATGAAAATAAATGCTTGATGGAAGATTTTACTTTCATGTTTCCAGGAGGTCTCGTAAATGCTAGTGATAAAAAGAAGAAATTATGAAAATGCAATTTTGCCGTTTTCTGTTGTTTGAGCAATAGTATCATCCATGTCCTTATTTATTTTGATAGCCTTTTAAATTCCAAAAAATGAAATTAAGTCACTACAGGGACTGCTACGAATTCTTTTTCAATATCAATGACCAGATCACCTTAAAAGAAAATTACAGTCATTTTAAGTGTTTAAATGAAGTGTTCAGATTTCCAGAGACACTCAGCAGCCAACCACACCGAGACTGTGGCACAGGCAATGTGTTCTCGTCATCATGTTCTTATCCTTGTTGTCAGAATCCAGAGCCTGTGCATGGTTTTGGGGCTCTTCTTGACTTCCCTGTGTCTTAGAGCAGTGGGTCATGATCTCTGGAAAATGTTAAATTGCCAGTCAATGTCAGAACTGGTTTCTTTGTATATTAACTCTTGACAAGACACTCTCAAAACCTTCCAAACCAGCGATGTGTAACACGGCAGCATTTTTATCCACACTTATCTTCAACGCTGCTGCAACCATCAGCTGTGGAAGTCCCACCTACTTCCAAAATGTGAGAATTTCTTCAAGGAATATTTTGACACTCTTTATTGCGGGGAAACAAATTGCATTCAAATGCTTAGGTCAAACCTTTTTCCTGAAATGGAAAGGTGGAGTTCACTGAGAGGGTGAAGCACCTGGACAAGCAGGTGCTGCCATATTGGGGCAAGAAGGGGAACAAGAAAACTGGCAATATTAAAGAACAGCTGAACACTGAAAAGGTGAGGAGGGCTGCAGGGACACTCGTGAAGATTGCACAGCTTTCATCTAATGTGGGTGGATTCCATAACCTGGAATCTCAGGGAAACTTAGTGACAGCAGCAGGTCAAACCAGATCATCTGCTTGTCCTTTCAGGCTGCAAATTCCAGTGAAAGGCTACTTTCATGCACTTCAGGAAAGGTAAATGAAACACTGCTTGATTCCATTTGAGGTGATATTTTTAGGCCACACGTTAGTGGTAAGAACACGGCTTGTTGGAACGATGGTCTCAGGGAGGACTTTTCTTACACAGTAATTCAGCCAAACGCCTCAAGAAACTAATGAAATTTGTTAATAAAGGCTGAACAGCTTTCGTGTGGATTTTTGGTAAGGAAACAGCTGCTCGTTTTCTTGGGTAGTGGTACAGTCTGGAGGCCACAAGATCTGATAAGGGATAAGCAGATGGTTCAGAGTAAACAATTTGAAGTAGCTTGTGTAATATCTTTAAGATCTTAGTACACAACCTGACACTGAGAGGTTATATGAAGCTCACTGAGCTAATTGTGATCAAGTATTTATTTCTGGAGGGCAGCTAGAGAGATGAAAAAGGCAGCCAGATTTACTGAGAGATAAATAATATACTGCTGCACACCCTCCAAAATGGGATTTGAGTAGTTAAAAAGTGCCAGAAGAGCCTGAGAGAAGTGCAATCTGCACATGAGGATAAACAGCACATTCTGAACTGGAATGTGTTTGGTCATGTTCCCTGCAACAGTCAGAGTGGCTCAACAGAGAATTGTCACTGCCAGCAAGCCCAGATTGCAGACCAGAGTCCTCCTGTGTGGAAAGCAGGACAATTCTTTGATCACAGTGCAGCAGAATGGCTGAGATGGGAAAGACCCCGTGGTCCAAACCCCTGCTGAAGCTGAAGCGGGGCCACCTAGACCCAGTTGCCCAGGACCGTGGCCGGTCAGCCTCAGGGTAAGTCCAAGAATGGAAGCTCCACAACTTCCCTGGGCAAACTGTGCGAGTGCTAGGTCACCCTCAGTGAAAAAGAGTTTCCTGGTGTTCAGAGGGAGCCTCCTTGTCACGGGCTGGTTGCCCAGACATGTGTTGCCCGGCTATTTTTCTTAAAGTCCATTCTCAGAGCCCCATGAATAGACCGAGTCCGCAGGTGCTTGTTTCAGAGATGTTTATTTTTTCTTATCTCTAAGCTTGATAACAGCCACCACAGCTGGCTTGCTGCGGAGCTGCTCACAACTTGAGATGCCCTGCTAACTGCCCCTGGATGGGCCAGCTCCCACCTTTTCTATGGTTTTGGAGCTCCAACCATCTCCCGAAACGTGTCCTTGTTTATTATTTTATACCAATTAATTTGAAAAAGGTCAGGTCTACCTTGACCAATGTATTTGTGCCACCGTCACAGCATAACATGGAGGGTAGAGAAGAAGAAGAAGAAAGCAAAGGACATCAAGGGCACCGCCCAAAATCCTCCATTTTGGGAGCTCCAAATTCCACATTTTTTCACCCTGTGATAATTATATTGCTATCTTTTTTACAGTTTCGTAGCCTGTAATCCTTCCCGTAACGTTGGTAATTTTTGCCATGGGCTAAGGTCAAAAGCTGTGCTTTTTTGAGCTATCATCCCAGGTCTTAGACCCTCCTGCCGGGGTGTTTGACCCCCCAGGGCAGCCAGGGGGCTGTTCTGGGTCCCAACACCTCCTGAGTTCCAGTTTCTGCCCATTTCCCCTTGTCCTGTTCCTGGGCACCACTGAAAAGAGCCTGGCTCCGTCCCCTTTGCATCCTCCCTTCAGGTGTTTACAGACATTGCCCCTGAGCCTTCTCTTCTCCAGGCTGAAGAGCCCCAGCCCTCTGTGTTACCCTGCTTTTCAGCCTTCTGATTGTTTACATTCTGCAGTCAGAGAATTCTCACAGTTTTCATGTAAATAATAGCCAGTGTTTATGTAACTGTTCTTTGTTTTTAATTCTTTTCTCATGATGGAAAAAAGTGATGGACTGTCTGTTTGACCACTCTGGACGGAGAGGAGGGCACCTCACCTTCCAATCCGCTGTCATGGTCAGGGGTGTATTTATTCTGAGAGAAATTAAAACCTTGGAATTATTCCCCTGAGATCTCTCTGAGTGTACATGTCATATTTCTTGTGTCCCATAGCGACACCTCTCATCCTTTCTTCTTCAAAAAAACCCCCCATTCCTCAGTTGTTTTATCTTGAACAGACAGGAGGAGAGATAACACAAGAGAGTAAACAAACCATCTTAACTGAATATTTACTTCTTCCTCTTTAAGCTAAACCCTGCCCCCACAGACTCTGTGAACCTCAAGTGAACCCAGCAAGCCTTACAGGTCTGTTTTAGAGGACAAGATAAGTTCCTGTAATCAGAGGACCATTTTGGAATGTGCAAGCTAAGAAAGGGTTTGGAAGGCAGAAAAGGTAAAAAAATTAATTCTCTTGTATTTCCCTTTAGTTAACTCTGGAGTTCACAGCATCACAGAATGGAATTAATTAATTCATTACTTCCTCTGCCATTAATAGTAGACTATATGGGCCAGCAGTGAGTGCTCGGGATTATTTTGCCACTTGCTGCTCAGACTGAAATTACTGCATAATCTGGCCTCCTTTCTAGTGAACTTATTTTTTATTATAAATAGATTAGGTTAAAGCAGCCTACTGTTATCTCAAAAGCTGACTTCCACTGATTTAGACAAATGTTCAGCAGTTTTTGAGTTTTCCTTTAATAAAGGTCACTTTTGTTCCCAGAACATGCTATTAACATGGATCAGATCACAGTGATATTTGTTAATAGTTTTTCATCATGTAAATATTGCTCAAGCTCCAAATGTTTCCAGAATGTGTCCCAATAGTTTTAAATATATATCTTTATAAAAAATATAAATATATATATACACACACACACACAAATCAGTGCGGCTGGAAATGCTTACAGACCAAGTGTGACAGCACTGGAAGGGCTGCTCAGTGGTAATATATGATTTATGTGAGGTTGAATGCTCAATGACTAAGTTATCAATCAAAAATTCACACACCAACTTTTTTTCCAAGTGCAGACCCATACAAAGTTACCTATCTCATCTTCCCATGAGCATCCTTATGCAAAACACCTTATGAGATAAAAGCAGAAATATTCTGAGCTACCTCTGAGTTGTGGAAGTCATGCTTGGTATATTTATTAGATTAAAAATGATTTAAATATTTCAAGGGCTAAATGGGGGAGCGTGGCATGTGTCTTAATGATGTTAATAACCTGAATTTCACACTTCTTAGTAACCACACCTACTAGCAATTACCAAATTGACAGATATATGTGAAGTTGGCATTTCAGTGATTCACCCAGCAGAGCTAAAGAGTCTTTTAAAAGCCCAGAGTTTAACTCTGACCAATTTTCCCCTGACACTCATGTTGCATTTCCAGGACTGGAAATGTGGCTGATGATGATTCGAACTCGTAATTAACTTGATGTCCATACACAGCTTGCTATAAGAACCATCCACAGACTCAGATGTGAGTTTTCTTCCAGCTTAACTAAAATTGCTGCTAGGTAGGTGCCTGCAAAGGACATTCTTCAGGCACTGAAACATGCCACAGCCCATTCAGATAGCACAAAATATGGCAAAATATGTGCCCCTCTGAAGAGTCAATATGTTTACCCTAGTTTGCAAAGCAGTAGATGATAGCATGGCTCCACAAATAATTAAAGGTGTCCAAATAGTCACTGGGAAAATGCACCCAAATGTACACAAAACCAAAACATAAATCCATGGTTTTATAGTCAGAGAAGTCTTGTGATCCTGCGAGGAGAAATATTTTCAGTTCTGGTGTCCTCCTGCTAAAAGTGACAATGGGGATGGGAAAAGGGCCTCAGGTCTTCTAAACAGACTCAGATAAAAAACAGCATCAGGTTAAAAGTTGCAACAAATGAAATTTTAACTGATGCAGGGTCCCTTGAACTTATCAGTTCTCTTTAACTGAGTGATCAGTCTTTAACAATAAAACATGAAATAGAAAAATGAGTTTTTATAAAGTACTGTTCATTCACAGTTTTGTACTGATATTTATTCTGCTCTTCCCCTGACTGCTGTGTAGTCTTCCTCCTTTTCCCTCCTACTGATTTGTTCTCTCTTTCCAGCACAACTCATTAAAACCTGTGATTTTTGTATTTTTCCTGATTTTCCTTATCTCCCTCAATTCTTTTTTATTTTCACAATGATTTTTCCCAGGTCTGCTGAGCTCTCCTTACTTTTCCCACCATCTGGCTAGACAGCTGTTCCCGGTAGCAGTGAACAAGTGACTTGTGAAAACAGTTGTTCAGAAGCTGATTTTACCTGCAATTCCCATTCTCTGTGGGACTGGAAGTTCTGATGATCAGGACAGGTGAAAATGATGCATGGAACAAACCTTGATGCATTAAGGAAAAACCAAGCGTGGCACGAGCCAGTTGTAAAGACAGCATGGATCAGGCCTGTTCAAACCCAAACCATTCTACAAGACACAGCCAAAGAGGGGGGGAAAAAAACCCATAAAAATCTCACCAGATTCTTCAAATTCACTGTTGTATGCGTTCCAAGTCTCACTTATGCGGACCAGGTTTTCCTCCATGGCTTGGATGTCCATGTAGGGGCAGTTGCACTCGGGGAATTTGGGGCCACACTGACACCAGCAGTCATTGTCCTTGCAGATGAACTCCCCCTCTGAGTTGCAGGCAATGTAGCTCAGAGCTGCCTGCACAAAGTGCTCTTGCAGGTACTCAGGAAGGATGACCTGAAGACCTGGAGGAGATGGAGGAAATTTTACGGTATTAAACACAAATGAAGTTCTGGAGCCAAGTAGCTTCCCCAGCCTACGCAGCAAGCAAACAAACAATTCTGAAAAACAACAAAAAAAAATATATGGAACTTTTAGGACAATTCGCACATCTGTCCAGCATTTGTAATATGTCATGTATTTCCTGTCTTAATAATTATTTTCAGGCATATTCCTGACATTTCCCTCTCAGCGTGGAACATCCATCCACTAACGAGCAACCTGTATTCCTCAGATATTTACTGCTGTAATCTTTCTGGGGGCATTGGGCAACATCAGCTTCTCCTTGGGAAGAGCTGCTGAGTGAACAGCAGTCAGAGCCTTGCAGCAGGAAATCACACTGAGTTATGATCTTGGTGCCAGCAATAGCGCAGACTCTGAAAATGCTGATGAGGGGAAAGCAGCCCTGAGAGACAGCATCATCAGGAAAAGAGGTGTAAACATTTCCATCCGAAATTGGGCTTGTTTTCCATGTTTCCTTTGGCACAAGGAGATGCAGCTTGCCTAAATAACTCATTATCTCCCATGTTTTTGTAGGGCAAACTAAGAAGGGAGGGGGAAATTGGGCTGGAGGAAGTTTTTGAGAAATAAAATTTGGCTGATTGCTTCTTTTTCTAGCATTGGTAGCAAATTGCTCTGGGACAGTCAGTTGGATGTGAAGGGTAGGGCTGCAAACCTCAAGAAAGAAAACTCTTTCTTAAATCTGCTAAAGTTTTAGCATGGAAAGGGTGCAAAATTCAGCTTCTGTGCAAGAACCAGGGAGCAGGCAAATCAAAAATTCCCAGTGTTTGCAACCAGAAAACCTTGACCATTGTTTATGAGACCCCAGTGATGGGAATGAGTGTTTTACAGAGAAGAATTTTAACTCTGTAGCCCTCAGTCACTCCAGCTGCATTGGTAATAACCATTCAAAGAGCCACAGCAAGGGACATTATGAATTTTTATTTAATATTTGTTGTTGTTTACTGTGGCAAACATAATCTCTCCGGAACCAGCGGAGCTTATTTGAGTTCCAAGTAATTTCTCAGCGTATGAATTGGGTATTTGGTGATACAAGTTTCTTCTCCATAGGCTCTTGGACAATTTCACTGAGATTTATCCTTTATTTTTAGGTATATACAAAACTATAGCTGTAAAAGTAATTTCAGAACCCTTCCAAGTCGAAACTCATATCACAATTGCTGAAAACTGGTCTGACTGCGTTTCTTCTGTCTTGTGTCAAAATTTGTAAAACTCTGCTGCTCTCTGAGTAAATATTGCAATATAGTTGTGTGCTTGTGAAAAACCGTGAGGTTGTGGAAGGAAAAGAAAGCCCAGTTTGAGTCTTCATTAAAGAGTTTACACAGTTCTGAGTACACATTTCTCCACATGAAAATCCAGTGGCAACAAACCACAATCTGAGAGATTCAAAGATTATTTTCCAAATTTTACCTGACAAACATCCTGAATATGCTGGAAACCATCAAATATTATGTTTTCTGGAAATATTCATTGTGTTGCGGGGGAAATTACAAGTTTTTAGTTTAAAAAAAAAAATTCTCTCTGGGAAATAATTTTATGTTTTTATGTATTTAATCTATTCTGGGGAGAAAGGAAAGGGAAAAAACACACATGGATATTTTAAGGAAGAGTCGTAGAATCATAGAATGTCCCGAGACTAAAGGAACCACAGGGATCATCATCCCTGAGAACTGTTTTTAATGTCACCAACCGCCTCACACTGTTTGTCTGAGTGATTTACAAACTCACATAGAAAATTTTAAATATTGGAAATAATTTTGTATCTACCTCCAACTGCAAATTAAGAATTCTGTTGTTCTCTTGTGGCTTAGGGTCAGAGGTATGCACAATTACATACATTAAAGATAATTCAGTGGGTTTTTTCACAGCCATAATTTGCTCATGCTTTATTTTTGTAACTGGAAATAGAAATTATTAATGTCCTAAAACCATAAAGGGGGACTTCCCAAAACTTTTTACGTCCTAATATGCAGGTTGGGAAATGCTTCTGGAGAAATTTTGAAAAAAAAGTTATTATTTAGAAATGATGACTCTCTTCTTCCTTTTGCTTTCTCTTTCTGCTTCTTTCTATTTTTCATTTTCATTTATGCACAATTACTACTATTTTCCTACTGAGTGAGATTTTAACCTTCCAAGTTGTTTTTTTTTTTTTAAATTCCCAAGGGGAGCCCTTTAGCTCCTCCTGATTTAGAGTATTTGGAAATGTGTATCCTGCTGCTCTGGCGACCCCATTAATTTTGGTGGAACAACTGCACGGGCTGTGAGCCGCTGCTCAGCGTGTGCCGAGCAGGCTGAGCGCACGAAATGTCACTCCCAGCTCGGTGGAGTCCCTGGGAATTCAGGCTGTTGGAGAGGCGTGCCAGCGGATGCTAAATAGGGCTGCAAAATGTTAACAGGGCTATTCAAATTATTTTCTGATGGGTGCAGAAATTGTCTCTGTTTGAAAGGCAGCACGAGGTACTGACATTTCCTTCACTTTGTCCGGAACGCGCTCCTTGCACACAAACACACACACGCAAAAATTAGGAAAATGACCTTTTATGAGGTGGAAGAAAGGAAAAAAAAACAAAATAGCGTGATAAATGTCACCCCGTTCCAAAACAAATTAATGAAATTGCACCTACGTACCTTGCAACTGAATCTTATTTTCAGGACTCTGCACCAGGACAGAGCTGACCGAATCTAGGTTGTCATAGTTACTGCAGCCGAGAGGACCGGTCCGCGTCTCTGTCACCTGGTGGAAGGGAAGGGAGAAGCACTCGCTGGGTTACCCAAAGCAGGCTGAGGAGCTCAGGAGATTGTTTCGTAAACTTTTCCTCTATTTCAGCCAGAAATACATTTCAGACTTAGCTGTGGTGAAATAACTCCATTTAGTTGCCAAAAGGGTGAGATCAAATGTTTTACCAGTGCCACGAAGTGCAAGAAGTGCTACTTCTGTCGCAGAGAATCCTTACAAACCCGACACCATCCCAGTACTACACAAATACCACAGTAGCATAATGCTAGAATGTTGCAATGCCACACCAGCAGTCTAAAGACAATTTCTCTTTCATAGTTTGGGAATTACAATGAGTTTGTTAAATGTGGTTTATAAAAATGAGGAGTGTGATTCTCCCCTCTTGAAACTTGTGCACGTGACAAGTCCTTCTCAAAGTCATGGAAAAACTTTGACTTTTCCAGTGGGGAAGATCAGTATTTGGAATTAAAAACCCTTTGTGAGTGGTATTTATAATGGTGGGAGTGGTGGGATGTTTTTTCATAAAGGAAGGGCCTAAAATAAGTTTAGGCACAAAATGCTGGATATTCTGTCTGTTGTAATCACCAAATCCATGGCCACAGACCCAAAACACAGCTACATTTATCAAAACAGAACCTCCACAAGGCAGAGCTCTGGCTTAACAGTGAAGGTTTATGCTTGGAAGAAAGCAGTTATTTAATTCATGGAATCACGAAGGTTGGAAAAGCCCTTTCAGATCTTCAAGTACACCACCAAGCCACGTCCTAAGCACCACATCCTGGTTTTCTGAACACTTTCAGGAACAGTGCTTCTTCCACTGCTGTCCTGGGCAGCCTGTACCAGTGACTGGCCATCCTTTCAGTGAATAAATTTTTCCTAATATCCAATCTACATGTCCCCTGGTGCAACTTGGTGAGTAAACACATTTAAATAGAAAGGAAAAAGAGCTAGTAATTACTATGCTTCCTGGAATATTATATATAATTCTTAAGCGTCAATAATGTAATTTAAAAGGCCAATTTATTTTTAAAAAGAGAAAGATGGGTCTGATAGAGTTTGTGAGCAATGAGGGACTGCTGTGGTGCCCAGGGCAGCTGGTCAGCAGAACAGGCAGCCATGGAAAACCCAACTCCTTGGCATGGGTGGATATACCATGATCCCACATTTTTTAAACTGCATTGAGTACTGTGGAAAATTCATGTGTTTGTAGTTCCTTCTCCTTTGTCTCAAGACAAGGCAGAGAGAAGGTGAAGCTGGAGTAAAAGCAGCACAAGCAGACACAGCAGGGAATTCTGGCCATGGGGTATCATCCCAGACTCACTGACTGTCAAAGGACAACCAATCCCTCTGCTGATGCCTGAAGTGGCCACTTAAAAAAACCCAGAGACTAGACAGGAACAAGGGAATAAAGGTAGGGATTTATTTGAAGGGCCTTCAAAGGGACACCCTGGGCAGGCCAGAGGCTACACCCAAGATGGATCCTGGGCCACGGGTTCTTCACACTTTTATAAGTTTGATTCATTTGCATATCCGGGTTAATTCTCCAATTATAACCTCAGTTAATGATGTAATTTCCCCAAGCTTACCCCCCTTCTAAAGATGTTGGTTTACTCATTTTGGGCCTAGGACAGTCTGGGTGTCCTTGGAGAGCAAGCCTGGAGAGGCTTTGTTATGTCTAACCAGCATGAGAGAACAGCAGCTAGCAGGCTTCAAGAAACTTCAGAGTTACACACCAGGCAGTACAGGATTTGAAAATGTGAAAGTTAAAACCTAAGGCATCACTGCTGTGCACCTTCCAAACTGTTCTCAGCCACTCTCCTGGAACTTCCTACTTCTCTTCCTTTGATTGTTTGAGAAATTGTGGCCAGATTTACCCTTGTTTGGTATCTGCCTCAGTTTTGAATACAACCACTTCTATTTTCTGTTACTTCAGGTATCATACTCAGCTCTGGATCTCCTGGAGAATAAGCCTAAATTATAGGGTGAGGGAGTGTTGGCCTGCTTTTCAGCCTTCTGAATGTTTACATATTTGGAGTCAGAGTTCTCACAAGTTCTAATGTAAATAATAGCCAATGTTTATCTTACTGTTCTTTGTTTTTAATTCCTTTCTCATGATGGAAAAGAGTGATGGACCGTCTGTTTAACCAGTGTGGATGGTGAGGTGGCAACCTCGTCTTCCAATCCACTGTCATGGTCAGAGGTCTATATATATGGAGTGAAAATCAAATTTATGGGTTATTCCCCTCAGATCTCTCTGAGAGTACGTGCGGTCCTTTCTCATGTCCTATAGCGACAAGGGAGCAAGTTTCCAAAGTACAGACACGCCCTGAGCAAGTGACAGCCATCCAACCAGACAACCAACGTGAATTGCAAAGAACAGAAGGGAGAGGGCTATTTGAACAGTCTGATCTGATGGGAGTGTGAAGGTTTGCTGATATAAACCCTGATGGATCATGTGGCTGAGGGTCGCCTGGCTCGCCCGCAGCCTTTGGGTGGCTGCAGCTGGGTCATGATGTTCTAGAAACCACCGGGACTTCCCATTCTTCCTGTGCTTTTGCAAAGAATGTGTAAGATTTCCTGTCATTCCAAGCTCCTGGCACCTTTCCACTACTTTGAGGAAGCGTTCCTGAGTGGAGCAGGAGGCCCTTTGCAGGGCCACAGCCCGTGGAGGGGACACAGAACTGGCCTCCACCAAACCTGCGCGCAGAGCTCGAGCTGCACAAGGAAACGGGACCAAGTCAGGTTGTGTCCTCTCTGCACATATTTGGCAATCTTTAATATTCACAATAGCCCCAGATTTACCGTGGATTTTGCTTAATCATCCCGAATCAGCACAAAGACTCTTGCACGGGGTTAAGATTTGGGTTGGACATGGCTGGAACGACAATTGTGATTTGTCTGTGATCCTTCAGCCCTCTGCCAATGAGCAACTGCTCATTCCGTTCTAAAATATTATTTTTTGGAAGCATACCCAGTGATATATAGAATCCTAATCTCTTTATACAACAACAAAGAGTGTTACCTAGATCAAATAAGAGAAATAGCCAGAAGACAAAGAGACAGGTAAATGTTGTAGTGAATTTTATGCTCACTCTGACATATTAGGCTCAGCATTCATCTATGCAATTCTTTATTCAAAGATCCATTTATTTTAGTGTTGTTTTGCTTTGCATATTATTATTATTATGGTTTTCAAGCATTTGTCTATCAGGCAATGCAGCTTCATAAAGTTATATGGAATGTATAAGCTATAAAGCAAATTTTACAATTCCTATCCATTCCTATTATTCTTTTATGCCCCCTGAAATCACAAAATAAGGAAGGGTGGTAAGTAGCTTTGTAGTTATTGTGCCCCTTTTTGTTCATGATTCTTCACTCTTGCCTGAATTATGCCAGACATAGGTAGAGACTACCAGTGTTTTGAGGGATAGTATTTATAAACACATTGAGTCAGAAGAAATCTATATAGGGCAGTTTTGATATGACTTACAGGCAATCACTGTTGCAGTGAAGTAATAAAAAATTGTTATAATAATAATAATAATGATGAACAATGCTCTACAAATACAGCAATAAATAAGGGCCTTTTCTAAATGTTATTCTTTCATTCCAATCTATGTATTTACATTATTCATTCTTTTACTTTTCTGGGTACCTTCACACCCTCTGTCAGCTGCCTTGCTCTGGTACTCTTAGCTTCTGCATGGAAAATACATTGCAAGAAGAACTTCAAAATGAATAGTCTCTGTATATAAAAAAAAAAGCTAAAGAATATAAAAATCATCCAACCTTCAACTTCTGATGGATGACAGTTCTAGTCAGAGGTCAAAGTCATGCAGTTACATGTGCTTTTGTATACTCTAAACAAATCCTACTCCACAAAGATTGTAAATCAGAAAGAAATGTGGGTGATTGATAAATGAAAGCCTCAAATTTCTATCAAATTTTTGGTTCAAATGAAAGGATTTGATTTTCCTAAATCATACAGTTACAGACTGGTTTGGGTTGAAAGGGACCTTCAGGAATATCTAGTTCCAACCCCTGCCATGGGGGCACTTCCACCAGACCAAGCCGATCCAAGGTCCATCCAACCTGGACAATCTTGGGCATTTTGGGGTAACTTGGGTGATAACAAAGCAGAGTAGAGGAGAAAAAAAAATTTAAAGGTTGCAAATACACTAATTCTGGTTTTATCCAAGTGTTACTGATGTCACTGATGACTTTACATTATTTGTTTCAGGAACAATAAGAATGAAATTGGAAAGGCAATGGCACGTCTTTAACTGTCTCCCAAGCAGAGAAGTGTGACTATGTTCAGTCCCAAGATCACAGCTGAAAACTGTTTTGTCAGAAAGAGTACCAAAAAAAAAAAAAGCTTAACCAAAAAGAGGAGAGGGAAAGGTAATAAAATAGAAATGCAGATTATTCTGAGATGTAGCACGGTCCGGAAGTGACTGACTGTGTGCAAAGAGCACCAGAACCACGTTTGCTTTGCATGACCTGCGGCCCACACAGAACGTTAACTCACAAAGCAAACCACCACAGAACAAAGTCATTAAACGACCAAAACCCCCTGAGAACCACTGACAAAACACCTGTGAAATCATCCGACACGAAGCAGGCAGGATGTTCTCTGGCGCCTTGTTTTCAGAGATCATCACAGAACAGGTTTCCCTGGGCAGCAGAGTTTTCAGTTCCCAGAAATAAACTCTAACATTTGGCATTAATGAGACAAATGCCTACAGTTTTCAGTCAGTTAAATCTCATAACCATGGTGATAATGACCCGATTATAAGTGCACTGAGAACATACCTCCTAGCACTTAAGCAGGGCTGAATTCTTGTGATATCAGTGGGTAGCATTTCCCTGGGAAACAGTCTGCTTTTTTTTTGTCCACAATAATTAAGCCTACAGAAGACTTTCCCACTAAAAGGGGAACACGTTTCTGCAGAGATTTCGCTCCCGGCGCGTCCTTTTCAGCGCACGTAACTAATATTCCTAACGAAGTGCCCATGCAGAGGTGGCGTGTGCCTCGCATAAAGGACTGTCCTCTTCAGCAGCACTCTTTAAAAATGGATTTGGCTTCTGAGGGTGAGAACTGAGCCAGCACAAAGGAGGATGAGGCAATGCTGGTCACTGCAGAACGGGCAGCTGCGCTCGCATTCACATAAACCTCTTTAATCCTTTAAGCATTCAAATAAGGATTTAGAGCAAACTCCTCGTGTCTGCGTGAGGGAGGAAGGTCTGCTCTAAGCAGTTTTGCCCACAGAAGATGGGGCAAAGGCGTGGAACGGGGACAGACCTGAAGGCTCCAGGGTTCTCCTGAATAACACGATGGTGGTGCTGGGTCTGGTGATCCTCGGGGTCTTTTCCAGCCATAAGGGTTCTGATTCCATGACTCTCCTTCCAGCCTCACCCTCTGGGCCTGTCCTGCAGCCCGTGCTCCCACACCCCGTAACCCCTGCCCGTTCTGCAGTCAGTGCTCATTTCCCCTTAAAAAAGAGTTGATCAAATAAATGGGCACTAAATGTACTTTCTATTTAGATGTGGATCTCCTGCCAGCTCTCTTCTTTCTTCTCCCCCAGGCCTGACAGTTGTTCACAAAAGCACCTTTGTTCCAGCCCTTCCCTTTGCCACACAACAGTTGCTGCTCCGCTGCCCTATTTTTGTCATTGAACACATTAAAAAACTCCCATTAATGAGTGTGTAATTAAAATAAATCAGATTTTCTGAGTGTTCCAAGCATTGATACTTCTCATGCTACGGGCTAGATGAACATTTCTGAAGCAGGTACAGACAAACCAGAAGCCTTCACAATGTCAGGGGTTGGATTCATGTTTTCAATATGATTTTTTTAATTGCCAGGAATCTGAAACAATACCTCAAAGGCATGCAACATTTTCAACACATTTTCTAGCAGCTTAGGGCTGATGCTTTAATTTGAAGAGCACACTAACGCGGGAGACCTGGAAACACTCCCATCATATTTTTCTGTCACCCATAAAATGGAATAGGAACAGTAAACTTGATCTTTCTGCAAAAGAGATAATTGCAAAATTTCCATTAACTTCATTAGAAGGGAAATAGGGACTTCTTTCAAGTTTCTGGGCAAGGAGATGACTTTGAATTTTACTGAATGCAGCACTAAAGCTTCCCAAGAGATCAGTCTAATCCTTCCATTCGCACTTCTTTGTTTCTACGCTCCCAGGAATTTACTGTGAACCAGATTGTTACATTAAAATAACAAGGAAACTGAAATGTGTTCTCCTTACATAAAGCATTAAATACCTCGGAAACCAGAACATTTCAGGACCTGGAAATGAACTCACACTATTTGAATTCTGCTCTGTTACATCTGTTAAAAATACTGTGGTTTTTTAAGGCTGTTCAGGTTTGTCTGATGGGGAGCAATCACCTCTGTGTTCTATTCCCCACTATCTCAGGGAGCAATATATTGTCCGTAAATTCCAGGAGAACCCACAAGAACTCTGGAATAAGTCTGGTGGCACTGGCAGCTCTGGCATCGCAGCCACAATTCTCCCTTTTCAAGGACATTTTAGACCCACTGCCTGTCAGATGCCACGTTCCCATGCAACCTTCCCGACTGCAACAGGGAAGTTTCCAGGAAACGAGGCTGCTGGAAAACCAGGCAGGGCAGCAGTGCCAGAGCCTTTATTTCCTGCACTTTCAGGAATCAAAGGTGCATCCGCCTCATACAGAGAATGAGGACAGGCATTATCTCCAGAAGAACAGGTTATCTCTTTTAATTAATCTTGAAGAAGAGATGACAGTGAAGTTCTCTTACAGAGAAGTAATAGAGTTAGCAAAAATGTAATAAAAACGGAGGGTTTTGTTTCGGTCTCCATTTAGCTACTTCTGCTCACCCATTTCTTACTTAAATTAACACTAATATTATTTTTTCTTAGCTTTTATTGCCTAAAGAGGCAGCTGAGCAACAAACAGTAAATGAAATCTATATATTTGGTGGAAAAGATAAAATTAGAAACAGAGAGAACAGCGCAGATACAAATTAAAATAATATTTCACGTTCATAAAAATCTCAAGGTATCTGCAGAAAGCAAAAGCAAAGATGCCTACTCAAGAAAAACCCGGTTCCCAACTTTCCATCTTTTTCCAAACGTAATTCCATTACTGTATAAAGGACAAAAGGCTCCAAAGAAATTTGGAGGCTCATACTGTGCAGGTTAAAGGTCATCTTACATTTAACCCAACTGCAAAATTCCATGCAAGGGCTTCCCAAGAGTGAGGGAGAGAATAGGAGAGGGAGTAGGATTTGCATTTTCATGGACCGGTTCCAACAGGCATTGCTGAGGCCACTGGGATGTTTCACTGTGTCCCCATTAGCTTCAAGAAGACAGGATGATTTGCCTAGTTATAAGACTCACAGATATTATTAGTCATAATAATACTGCAGCTGAATGGAAAATACTTTTTCTTTTTATTTTTCTTTTTTTTTTTAATGTTGGGAAAGTATGAATAAAAAAATATAGTCCTTCCTGAATCAGGATGAAAAGTTAAAATGTTCCTTTTCTTGTTGAAGTGTCAGGAAAAAGATGCTTTTTGCAAATGTAAAAATTATCTTTGGATAATTTGGGAACATTTTACCTTTTAATGTGGTCAGGTTTTAAATTTTATATATATATATATTATTTCTAAGAGAAAAAAAAATTTTAAAAAACCTCAAACTTGTGCCAAAGAAAAAATGTGACATGTTAGCATTAGGTCCTAAAAATAACATGAAAGGCATTTAAAGTCTTGAAGCTTAAAAATCAAAACGATAAGGGCAGGGTAATTAAGAACTCAATTTTCCATAGAGATTCCACCTTTGATTATACACTTCCGTGCAATTCTAAAACCCAGCTGCAATATTCTTTTCAGCAATATCTCTAACAATTTAAGCTGTTTGCAGGTCTCACATTTCCTGCCCAGAAAGTCTGGGGTTGTTTGTGCTGTCCATGGTGCTGCAGCCCGGGACGCGCTGCCCCTGCCTGGCGCTCACATCTGCAGCGGGACATTTTTCACGTCCGTTTTACTTTGCCATCAAACTCCCCCTCCCGGGGCTGTCATCCCGAGCTCTCACAAGGAATCACATTAGTGTCCATAACGTGGGTGTCTGCCTGGCTCACAGAGATGTGTGCAGGGGTTTATTTTTAGGTTATATCCTCATTACTTCCCACCCATTTTATTGCCTCTGGTAAATGGTTGTAACACATTTGCCCTTTCTGTCTCTTTGGTACGGCCAACTCTCAATTTACAGTTTTGCTAAACTCTTAATTTCATGCGACTGGTTTTTAGTGTGTTTTCCTGCTTCTTTGCAGACCTGCCTACAGACTAGGCAGTTACAACTGATCCATAATTTAATCGTTAAATCCCTGTCAGTTCTTCAAGCTAAAGGGAATTTAGCTTTGCTAAATTTGTGTTAGAGAGGAAAAGCAACTTAATACTGAAGCTTTAAACTTCATTTCATACAACTGCTTCATTCATATGGAAAGTTCTGTCTGACAACCCGGTGATTCTCAACATTGTTATTTCATGAACTAAACAAGAAGAGATATTTTAATGCACAGAAAACTGCTCTTAGAATTAGGCTCTGAGGGCAACGTTACCCAGATAGACTGCTGAACCCAGCTGGAAAATCCTTCACATCATCCCGATTCGGGGAATAGAAAGACCTATGAAATATCAAGACCTGTTCATTAAAACATACATGAATGTGTCCTATTACGGGTAGGTAAAAAATATTAAGAATATAGAATATAGGATCTTCTCCAAGGGGTTTTATTCATGTCTTTCTGGTCCTGACGTAGACGAGACAATGGCAAGGGCAAAGAATGATGTATCATAAGGGCAGGTACATTTCTTCCATCAAAAAACAGAAAAAGAGAGAGCCAGAGTTCCTATGAGAATAAGAATTTAGGGAAGGAGGGAAGTTCAGAAGGAAAAAGAGGAAACCTTTCAAAAGAAAGCAGCTCTTATTATCAGGACTGTGGAGTCCTGTGGAACTGAAAGGACTTTTTTCTGCTCAGAATTAAAAGAAACCCTGGACCTGCAGGTTTTGCTTTGTTTCTATGCAGGTGACCCTGTGAGGTGGGACATTCCTAGAGATCCACGTGTCCAGCTCACTTCATGGTATGGCAGGTGAAAAACCTTTGGACAAGAGTTGTTTTGTCCATTAAAAATCTTACATATGTAGATATCTGGATTAAATTCATATATGTGCCACTGTATGTTTTCTTTAGGCCGCTTTAATTATCAGAATGTTTATCTCATTTGTATGCACAATTATTTCTAAGCCATTACACTGGGCTGAACTCTCAGGTCACACACTACAGACTTGCCAGTTTGGGATATTTTCACCCAGGAAGGACAGATCCTCCCCAGGGTAAACCAATACCAAAGTAAGAAAAGTAGACCAACACACTTTATTTTATGCCTGAAGGAATGTGGGCTATTTATTTCTGACAGTGGCTCAGTATTCTTGTGAATGTTGTGTTTCAAACAGAGAATTGGAGTAAGAATAAACTCTACTTCAGTGGACTAAATCATGACAGGAAAAACATTTTAGTGGTCCTCTTCAAACCATTTTCTCTATTATCATCAAGGTTTTATCATCACCTAATTTTACAGATTAAGGGTTTCATGAAAAGCTGAAGAGAAAGCATGGAATGAGTTTTCATTGGCCAGACTCTAGATACACTTGGAGAAGATAAAATTAAATTTCCTTGTAAATTTACAGATTATTTGGGAGACTCCCATATCCTCCATTTGGTGGAATTATTATGAATGTTGGAAGATTATGAACTATTATAGCCACGACACAAAAGGGCCTTTTTGCTATTTCTTTTCATATTACTTTTAATAAAATTCAAAGGAAGAATACCCAAAGCCCATGAACTGTCTTAGCTGTTCCCTGGGAATTAAAGGGTTAAATTGGGTCAGCCAGAGAAAGGTAACAAATAACAGTGTGATAAATTGGGAAGATGGTAGCTGAGGCTGACTTGTGGAAGCCCAGATCTCAGTGACACCGATGTGAATGAGAAGCTTCCTTGATGTCAGTGGTGCTTATTCTTTGCATGAGGTCGGAATCTCACCGTGAAAAATTAGAACCGCTCTTTATTTTGCTCACTGGATTCTGCCCTCAAGTCTGTAGAACAGTGATGAAACTTCCAACCTTTCAGGCACTAAAGATCTGAAAATAATGATCACTCTATGGCACAGAAAGTCTCCTGGATGAATAATGGAACCTTTCTTAAACCCAGCTCTGCTTCAGCATGTGGAGGCATTATATGTGTTATCTTGCAAGAGACTAAATTACAGTTGTGCTGTCAGACATGCAAATTCTGCTGAAGCACCATGAGAAGGTCTACAAGGTAAAAATAACAGTGAAGTGCAGAAGACAGCAATGAGATAACTCTCAGTGCCAGTGAGATGTGAAGGGTTCCCACACGAGGGATAATTTTTCACACTGAATAAATAGATCAAAGGGGATGATGACAGATTGAATCGTAAACCATAACAACCAAACATGTAAAAATGTATTATAGGCAAAAAATCTCTAGGAAAAAGTATATGAATGTGGAAAACTTTCCACAGCCCTTTATTATTCTCTAACATGCTTTCTTCTGATGCAGAGTCTCCATCCGCCTGAGATATTCTTCCTAATCTGACCTCTGTGCTCATACAAGCTGTTGATACGTGCTATCTCCTGTTTCTGAGAGCTCAGAGGCAGGGAAATGTTCTGTGAATTTTATACTCCTTGCTTGACATTCTCTGACCCGCTGACAAGCAGTAGCTGCCAATTAGAGGGTGGAGGACAGGCAGAGTGCTGAAGTTTCCCAACCCATACACAAGCCAGCCAGAATAAAGATCAAATTGAAATCTATACAAATTTAAGGGCCTCCAAATTCCTGCTGGAATGCTCTGTCTAACTGCACTGTTCAATATGTTCACTGTGGAGCTCTCAGTACTAAAACCCTTCTCCGTCTTCTGGGTTTATTGAATTTAGTTTCACTTTTTTAGAGGGAGGGGGAAAAAGAAAGAGTATGGAACATTTAAGGAACTGCAGTGTGAATTGTTTATAGCCTTTTGACAACTGTGATGGCAAGTGTTGTGTGAGTGCTGTTAAGGTTTCTCGTTTACATATGTGTATTTATAGCCTGCTCAGGGTTTGGCAGTCTTCATCTCCCTGTTTGTTTTTTACTCTTCTCCCTTGACTAAACTCATAACTAGTAGAAGAGGCCTTCAATTTGTTTTGCTCTACCATGTCATGTGTTCTCTCCTTTTCCCTTGTTGTTTTGTGGTGTTTTGGGGTTTTTTTTTTATTACGTGAAGAATAGTCATCCAAAATCTTTCCAAAACACTTATCCAAGCATCTCTATTATGTGCTATTTTATTGTTTTGAAAGCATCTCACGCTGCATTGCCAGCGAGCTGGCGATGTTGTAACTCCTTGCACTCGTTACTCCTCTGCACACCTTGCTGCAAAGACAACGAGAGCGTGGCTGGTATCAGGGGCTGCCAGGACACTTCCCTTCAGGAGTGCCTCAGTGCTGCAGCTGCTGTGGTGGATCGTGGCAGTGGTGCTGCTGAGTGAGCACTGAGAGTGATTAGTGAAATGCCACAGCTTTAACTTCCTGCTCTGCGTTTGGAATCACAGACTGGTTTGGGTGTGAAGGGACCTCAAAGCCCATCCAGTCCCACCCCTGCCATGGGCAGGGACACCTCCCACTATCCCAGCGTGCTCCAAGCCCCATCCAACCTGGCCTTGGGCACTGCCAGGGATCCAGGGGCAGCCTCAGCTTCTCTGGGCACCCTGTGCCAGGGCCTGCCCACCCTCACAAGGAGGAATTTCTCCCCAATATCTCAGCTAACCCTGCCCTCCTTCATTTTAAAGCCATTTCCCCTTCTCCCATCACTACTTGTCCTTGTCAAAAGTTCCTCTCCAGCCTTCTTGAAAGCCCCCTTTAGATACTTCAGGATCCCCCCCTCCCTTTCCTCTCACTCTCTGAAATATTGAGGGCCAGATTCTCACAGGAATGGTGCTGTTTTACACCTGCTCAAGTTCTGACCTCTATGTTACCTCTGGAGATTCAGCCCTGGAGATTCAGTTTAATTAAAACTCAACTGTCCAAATGAATCAAAGTTTTTTTTAATATCATCCCCTTAAATTCCTCAATAAGATATGGAAATAGATCCCTAACCTTTCACTTGGTGTATTCTTAAAATTAGAGAACAGTCCGCACATAGCAGTCATGAGATACCTTGCTATACCAGTGGTGAATTTAATCCAAAGATCTCCAACAGTTTCCACACAAAAAAAGTGTGAAACCTCAGGTATTTCATTTTTACAGAGACACAAACATGAATCCTGTGCTGTGCAGTAGAAGATGTTACAGAGACTTCTTAGCTACCTTTGGGTGATGCCCAAAGTGTAATTGCAGGTCCCAGTCCTTCCGGCAAGATAAAATCATGACCCAAATTTAAATTTAAAATTCATACCTAGCCATATTAATAGCAAGCCGGGTTTGTGAAGCTCTTAATACTGAGTGAGATTTCTAAAGACACCTGCAGAAGTATTCAATTCTCACAGAAATTTTGGGGCACAAAAACATTTGAGATCACAATTCCTATAAATTTCCTAAGTTTTAACTCCTCCCTGGAAAAATGTCACGCTTTGGTCTTGTATGAAGGCGGTCTGGTCTCTGAAAGCAGTGGAGAACTTGGCATTTCATAATGGTCCTGAACAATATCTGTCCTTGAAAATCCATCCTGTGGCTTTTCCTGGATGTACTTAAGTCTTGTCACCAAACCCACACCACGGGGAAACCCCAAATTTTTTATAAGGATCAAAATTCCTTCATTTTGTAGATTGTTACAATTAAATTTACATTTATATTTCATTTCTTCAATGAAATCAGTAACAACCTGCTATCACAGGACTTTCCAAAACAGTGTTTCCAAGTGTGATTTTAAACTTTAAAGCTGTGGCTGGGCAAATTTTTTTCCCAGTCTTTGGTCCTTTACAAGGTTTCTCAGCTGCGCAGTCTTAAATTCTACCCACAAACTAAATGGATAAAGTGAGGGCAAGAAGGGTTTCGAGTTCCAGATTTCAAAAGCTTCCCAAAAATTGGCTGTTTATGCAAAACTGTGCAAACTGCTGAGATTTAGAATTTGCCAAAAATCTGACAAAAGCTCAGGGCTTTATGGTATTTCAGCATTTCTGCTTTTGATTATGGCAATTACTTGAATGCAGAGAAAAACACATTCAAATAGGAGGTATGAAAGAAAAAAAAAATGAACGAAGCAAGCTTTTTCAGACAAAACAAAGAAAAAAGGTCAACACAACAACAACAACAAAAAAGGGTCTGTATTTCAGTCTGAGTCTTGAGTGAGAAACTTATTTTGTTACACTTAAGTTTCCTCTCTAACAGCCCACCATGAGCCATTCACGGGTTAATTATAGATAATCAGATATAGTTACCATCACAATAGAGCCCTGTTCTTTGTAATCTAAACTTCTCAGATAAAACAAAACGCTTAAATCTCTCATAGCAAAGAAAAAAAAAAGTGGTTTGGGGAAAGTAAAAACCAAATTGCACAATAAAATTTAATTGGAATTACAGGGCACATTCTCAGGGATGTTTATTCTTTCTCACTCAGATGGAATAAATGGGCTGTAAATAGCTGTAAATAGCTGGTGGAAAATTCAATTTATGCATCTGTTCTTCTGTTGCCTCCTGTTCCTTTGTTGCGCTGTGGCCGTCCCGGAACGGTTTGGACTCCACAATGACACCTCTGCTGTGCTCCTCTGGCCCAGCTCCCACAAAAGGAGGTGCAGAAGATGATGCCCTCCAAGAGCCTCACTTCCTTAATGGCAAGGCTATAACAGAACCGTGTTTATAACTTCGCAGAAGGCAGTGAGACTATTCAGTAATGTTTAATTTCCCACGCGGCCAAGGTGCTTTTTATGTGTCCTGCACGATTGTTTGGACTTACTGCAGAAGTTTGTTGGGGATGGTGCTGGAATTACAGCTTGTGGCAAACTGGAGTCGTGGGCATCTGAGAGGAGTGCGACATCGCCGTGGTGAGGGCTCAGAGCATTGCCCATCAACAAAACCACCCGGGAAAGGGAAATTCTGCTGCCTTTATCTGTATTCTGCACCCACAGCCAGGCAGGGTTTTATTAGGCCAGAGCAGAGCACACCCCGCCATCCTGGTAGGTTGTTAACAAGGAGAGCCATCAGCCATCCGTGCAGCTGAAGAGAGATTTTCCTAGGAAAACACCTCCAAAAGGAGCATGCCAAGGAAGTAATGTTGGACGTGTGATATTTCAAACACAACAGGCTGTACGTTCATGTAAATGTTATGCAGATGAGACACAGCCCTCAGGCACCTGGTGAGGTTCCAGTGAGGCCCTGGAGGCTCCAAACTCTTGATTTAGCATACGATCCTTAGCACTTGCACTAAACTGTATGTGTTAAAATCATATTGAAAGGATGCATGTATCAGGGACTTTGAAATAAATTAAATATTGATACAGGCTATGGGCTCTTCCCATGGACATTTTGATTTCCAGTCAGAAAGTGCTGCCATGGGATGCTGTTACCTCTTTTAATGTGGAATAAATAGTGTATTGTCTGCATGGTTAATGCAAAGCCCCCATCAGCAGCAGCCTCAATGCTACTTTTAAGGATAATTATGCCACAAGTAATAGGAGAAACAAAAAATGACAAGAAAGGACACGGAATTAATGTAGTCATTTGTTTAGAAGATACATCACCTGTTTATAAAAATCATCCTTTTCTGTTAGGAGAAAATGTGCAATTTTTTTTTCATAGAAATAGAGAAAAGAAGAGGTGACTTAGTCTGACCTGAAAAGGGATGCTTATACTGATTTGGGGGAAAAAGAACAATTGGCTTTGTTTGTGGGGGGAGGGGGGGGGTTGNGGGGGGGGGTTTGTGTGATTTCAAGAATACAAGAAATTGTATTGGTAATTTCTCTTCTCAAATACTATTTTAGAGGTGTCCCAGCCATCAAGATAGCCATCTCTGAACACTTCAATCAGAAAATAGGTTGGTGTGCAAGCAGTTGTGCATTTTTTTTTCCAACACCTGCTGCAGTTTCAGATTGCCCATCATCACAGGACATGTGACAAACAATAAGTCAAATAGCGAAGCAAATTATTCCTGTTCATTTCGAAGTCCCAAGCTCCAGGAACTGGAGCGGCAGATTTCATTCGTGCGCTGGGGTGCTCTGATTTAACTGCAGATGTTGGGGCTTTTGATTTGTGCATTAAGTCTTTTCTGTTCCATGTAATATTTCGGTTTGGTTGGTTTATCCAGAAGTGCATTCCCAACAGGGTAGCTGTGCTCTTCCCAGTAAGAGCATGAGTTATGTGAAACATGTTTGATGCTCTCAGCCCTCTCTTCCTAAAATATAAACAACTCTGTTAATAGGGTAGAACCTAGAGCACTGCACATGAAAAAGCCATCCAAAATAATTAAAAAATGATAGCATCGAATAATAACTAGGTCCCGAACATGATTTTTTGTTGTTGTTGCTAACTAGTCAGCAATCAAAAATGATTATGTATCACTGGGAAAACTTCTAATATTACTTTAGAATTTTAGGGATTTCTCAACCTGTTGCAATACCTTTATCCTGGATTTCTTTGATGCTGGTCAAAAGGGAGTTATGCCAAGCTGCATAACTTTTCTTGGGCTCCTTTGGCAAATCCCTTGTGCAGAGGAAGGCTTTGAGTGGAGCTGAGGTGAGCAAGCCAGACATGGGAGGTGCTGGTGTTGGAAATGATACAACTTCTAAAATTTTTAGCTAACTTTGGTCAGCGGGTTGTTCATCTTTGCCCAGGGGAAAAGAATTAAAGTTTGTTTCCAAAAGACTCCGTTCCCTGGGAAAGGCCTGGTGAGCTTAACACCTACAGGCGAGGAGTAGCACAGAAGATGTAAGATGTAAGAATTATATAATTTCAAACCCATTAACATTGAACCGGTGAATTTCTCTGGGTTTTGTCTGTATAAGTATGCGAAAAATCTAGGAAAGAACCACGTGTGATGGAAGGATTTTCTCTGCACAACCTGAGCAACGCGTGGATGAAATTATTTCTGCTGCACATCCTGGTCAGAAAAACACCTTGTCCAGAATAAAGTAATGCCTTAATTCTCTAACACTAAAAATTATGTTGGAGAGTTTTTGGTTTTTTCCTGCAGTTTTGGGACTTAAAAAGCTGCTCAGGAGCCTGTGGTGTAACAAGCACTGGGGTCACTCCTCCCTGCAGCAGCACAAGGAGGGGAGGGTCTGATGGTCACCCTGGTCCCCAGGCCCTTCAGCGTGTCACTCCTCCCAAATCAATCCTCAGGTTGGGACACAGGGATCTGGTCCAGCAGCTGTATGGAAAATAGTCTAACTCAGATGTCAGTATATATGTTTTAATGAATAATCTTCAAATGGGCTGCTTATATATGTTTTAATGAATAATCTTCAAATGTGCTACTTACACCCTGGATCTAAAACTTTACGTGATGGTTTTCCAATTTAAAAAGAGCAGTCTTTCAAAAACCTGTGCGAATAGAACAAAAATAAATGCCTTCCTTGGCTGTTTGTGTGCTCCTGCTTTTCAACAGAAACAGGTTTTTTGTAAAATTAAACGTTCTGACAGTGCAAATTTGTCATGCAAATGTTCCCGGCCTCTAAGTGAAAGCGGTGGAAGAAGCCAGGGTTTCATTTATCAGCACTGGTGCATCTGATGTGAGAACCATTTCCTGGAGGCTCCTGCCACCGACTAACCAAATCAGATTTGCTGGTGGACCAACACTTGGTTTGCATCCACCTCAGCAGGGGGCTGGAGTGAAATCTTTCATTTGTGGTGTTTGTAGAACTCTTTGGACATGCAGAGAGGCTCATTCGGTAAATTGTGGGTGAGCAGGGTTGAAGTTTGCCTTGTAACACAAATTTTCTTAAAAATATTTCGGCGACTAGAAGGAGTAAATTTCTTCCAGGCAGTGTTTTGTCTCTGCATTTCTATGTTCTGTCACTTGAGTTACCACTGGTTGCAGTCATCAATTGCCCTCACACAGAAGGAACTTTTGCATGTGGCAGGAGCCTGGTTTTAAATGTTGCTGTACATCTGCGTGATAAACAGTCAGGTTGTGAAGGTAAGTCAGATCAGAGGGGTGGGTGACACCGTGGTCTGCAGCAAGAATCATGGAATTATTGAGCCACTAAGGTTGAAAAGACCTCTAAGAACATCAACCTTCAAACCACTCTGTCAACTAACCCACATCTCAACCACTCACTTCTTGAAGACCTCCAAGGATGGGGACTCCACCACTGCCCCACCACTCTTTAAGTGAAGAAAGTTTTCCTAAAATCCATCCTGAACCTACCCTGGAACAACCTGAGGCCATTTCCC
>WEIT01022131.1:159301-184092 GCA_013389985.1 Dryoscopus gambensis
CCTGTTGTCCATCTTGGGGTCCATTTTGGAAGTGGCCTCTGGCTCCCCAGGGGCTACCTTTGAAGGCTTTTCAAATAAATCCCTGCCTTTATTCCCTTACTCTTGTCTGGTCTCTGTTTCTAGGTGGCTGGAGAAGGCATCACTACCTCGCCACAACCTCCCAATCCAGTCCTTCCTCCAAGACGGGGTGATGAGATCAGCAGCCTCAACCAAACCCTGGGTTTGTCCTGCTGCACTCTCAGCTGTGCTGCCTGGAGAACCAAACACCATCTGGCACCAGCGGGTGACCAGGCCTGAGCTGGGCTGAGCTGCCATGCCACCATTCCAGGAGGGATGGGACTGTGGGAATATCCTCCACAGACCAGCAGCCAAACTGAACGTGTGCTGTGGAGCCACAAGTTCTGGGTGGATCCTTCTCCCAGTAAAGGCACTTCCAAGGAAGTAAATTTACATTTACTTGAGTAACAGCTAAGGCACGTGGGAACTGCATCTGGTTTCAGGTGTCTTTAGTGAAGATCTTGGTTACCAGTGGAAAGACCCAGTGAGCAGAAAGGATCCCAAATCACATCTTGCAATAAGAGCTTCATAATTACTGCACATTCAACTGCAAGTTACAATTTTATTTGCCCTTCAGTGCTGGAAATGAACTGGGAGAGGATATTTCAAATGAGTAACACGAGACTGGAGGTCTCCTCCGGAGGACAGCTGTTGCTTCATGTCCTGCCAGGGGCACTGATCTTGGCCAAGCATCCTCCAGTGCTAGGAGTGACCTGCAGCAGTCAGCACAGAGGGTGCTTTGGCTGACAAACTGTGCTAAAACTAGTTCCTAACAGAAAACAACATATTTCCATAAAACGATAGAGCCAAGAGCTCCAAACTCTTTCAAAGGTCATTTAAATACAAAAAAAAAAACCAACCAAAACGAAAACCCAGGCACAGGAGTACAATAACTATATTAAAAAAAAAGCAAAAGAAAGAAGTATGAGAAATAGAAATCTGTCTGTAAACAGAGTTACTGATCACACATGTACATAAGGTTGTCTCAATGACCAAACACTTCTATAAACACTTCTGTATTAGTCAGATTATGTACCATTCACCACTAATCTCTCTAGTACATCTTTAGGCCCTCTTCCACTCTAGCATCTTCATTATAAATTGATTGCTTTGACTCAGGTAAAAAAGACAATAAAACCGATTATTTTGCTAACAGTTACTAACCCAACCCCATTTCCCCTGAGGAGCAGCTGGTGAGGCTGGGACCTGCCCTGGCGGTGTGTCCCGGAGCTCTCCCTACCTTGATGGCGGTGGAGGCGATCTGGATGTGGTGCAGCCGGCGCAGGGTGCTGTCCCTGTCGATGAAGTAGGAGGCTGCCAGCTGGTGCAGGGTCTCCAGCGTCACCGCAGAGCTGTTGGTGCTGGGGTCACTTCCCTCCGACCTCTTGCTCAGCTTCCGTTTGTCCACAAAAATCGTGAGTGACTCCTCTCCTGAGCAGGGAGACAGAAGCCCCAGCAGGCATCAGCAACATCCGACAGCACAGAGAGATTTTTGTAGACATTCAGCTTGAAGCACGTACAAAATAATGTGTTTATTTGCAAGGTCACCTAATACATTCATTCTACAGTGTTCAATGTTAGCACAGAAGAAAATGAAACCAGTGTAATACTTGAGAGGTTTGTTTGTTGTTTGCTTCTCTTACAACACCTATCATAGCTGACTTCAGAAGAAAGGCACTGTTCTGGGTTATCTGTATTCTGATTCCCATCTTCATGAGCTGTTAAAATCAGGTGTGGCAATGTTCCCTGCCTCCTCCCTCTGGGCTATCTGCTGTTAATGGCCCAGCAGTGCCTTATCTCATAACTCACCATCCCACTGTGAGATGCTCCGCCCAGGGGGAAGGAGCCAAGCATTCCNGCCACCGTTTAATCGGACTGCTACCAACTCCCTGTGACAGCAGGGTGTCAGGGTGTATTTCTGACTCTGTCTGTGGTTTGTTTTGTTTTGTTTTGTACTCTTGCATTTGGTTTTTTTTTTCCCCCTTTTTCCTAGTAAAGAACTGTTATTCCTATTTCCCATATCTTTGCCTGAGAGCCCCTAAATTTCAAAATTCTAATAATTCAGAGGGAGGGGGTTTACAGTTTCCATTTCACGGGAGGTTTCTGCCTTCCTTAAGCTGACACCTGTCTTTTCAAACTGGGACGGGTACCTTGTTCCACCTTGTTGTGAGCAACCATGTGCTTTCTCATCAATTCAGCAGTGCCTGGAATCGGGTAGAGCAGTTGCCTTAAACCAGATTTCTACAGCTGAAAAGTGTGGGGGTTTCAGAAAACTGGTGTTTTTCCAAAAGAAAATAGAAGCTCTGGCATCTTGTGTTGTGGATTTCTCACCTCCTGTCTCTTTATAGAGACATGGATAATTACTGTTGAATCTGGCAATTTTAATTTCTGTACGATTATTGAAAACTAAAAATCTGACTTGCTTAACTGAGTTCTCATTTCCAGAACAGACCTACTGATACTGTCAAATTTTCCACATTTATTGTCTAGGTCATGGATATATTTTCCTGTGTTTCGGGCTAAGCAAGAATTCATTCACTGGCGAAGTGTTTAGGCAAAACTCTTTACATCATAGAACAAATTGGAAAAGTACTTTCTGGACCCAGTATTTACTTCTGTGCAATTTATGTCCAAAATGAAGCACTTTCCTCACTCTCTGAGCCCATGTTTGGTAACCTGCATTCTACAGCATTTAGCTCGACAATTGATGAATAATATCATTACACCTGGATTGTAGGTGCTGAGCAACTCCACTGAGTGCCTTTTCCGAGTTCCTGGAAAGGAAGTTACCCTGCTAAGGTCTGACTTGCCACGTGTGCTACTTTCACTGCTCACCCATCTGCCGCAGTGGCTCTGTGCCCACGCAGAGGATGGGATGCCAACTTCAGATGGGCTTACATGCCAAAAAGTACTAGCTGTAGAAGGATAAAACCTAGGATGAAAACATGACATCATCCCAAAAGGGGGCTAATCTTGGTGGTGAGCAATGCAAGGCGAGGAATGTGCGCCTCCGTGCAGGAGATCACATCTGCTAGCAAATTTTGACTCGCAAAATTTGTCTTTGGTTAACGTGAGCACACTCCTTTTTCCCCCATGTACCTTATGTGTTTCCAAATCTCTCAGAAATTCAGAGGGCGGTCAATCCCTTCAGGACTTACACAGGCAAAATTGGCATTACACCAGAGCTTTTTTATCTAATTAGACCTGCGGGGCTTGGCCAGTATGTTCCTTTTGTCCTGGAAGGGACAGGTGGCTGTTCCAGCTGGAGCTTACCTCAGTTTCCACCACTACATTCATGCTTCTCCTCCTACGGTTTCCTAATGGATCATTATTTTGTGCATGAAGTCACCAAAGTGGGGATTAATTGCCTGAAGCTCCAAAGAACTGGAAATTAATGCAGCCTCCATAAGTACCAGGATTTCCCCACCCAATTATTTCATCTTTCTGCTGTAATAAGCCGACAAAGGTTCACTAGTGGCTTGAGGAGGGAACTGGTAAAGCTCAGCAAACTCTAATGACCTGTCCTCTGAGAGAAATCTGCCCTCAGAACCTGCTCTAGGTTCCAGCTTTGCTGATGTCCAACTGTGCCCGTGCAATAAAATCTGACTCGTCACAACCTGCCATGTGAATCCAGCCAGGATGGAAGACGTTTCTGGGATGAAAAGCAATGGAGTGGGCTGAGATTTGTGCCAGGGGCCATGGGCTTTGTGCAGATGTTCATGGAGTTGCAAAGACATGGTTTAGAACAGATATTAGGAAGAAATTGCACCCTGTGAGGGTGGGCAGGCCCTGGCACAGGATGCCCAGAGAAGCTGTGGCTGCCCCTGGATCCTTGGCAGTGTCCAAAGCCAGGCTGGACGGGGCTCGGAGCAACCCGATCCAAGGATTGGCCTTCCAGCCCGGACCATTCCATGGTTCTGTGGTATCAGAGAAGAAAACATCAGAACTCAGAAGGTGAATATTGTGCCAGCGACCAGTCCAGGCTGCACAAATTAGGTGCAAAATTTCACTCAGAGCTTTTCTGTTACCCTGCTCCCTCAGCCTTCTGAAGCTTACATTTTTAGGGTCAGAGAATCAGAGTTCTCAAAACTGTTAATGTAAATAACAGCTGGTATTATTCTAACCGCTTCTTATGTTTTCATTCCTTTCCCATGAGGAGAAAGGTTGATGGACTCTCTGTCCAGCCATTCTGGGCCAATTAGCCAATCGGCTGTAATAGCCAGAGTGGTATAAATATTTCTTGAGGAATTAAATCTGGGAGACATTCTCCTCACATCCTTCTGAGTCTACGTGTGGTTTTTATCGTGTCCTCTAGAGACAATTTCCCTCCGTGTTTTCCCCTTTTCCAGAGGTCTCAGCTAATTTATTTGGATTGAAGTGGCTTTTGCAAGGTCAACCACCTTTCCACTGAAAAGATAATGAATTGTAAGGGCAAAGAAAACAAGGACTTAAAGCTGCAGAAAATCTCTGGAAAATATATTTTTAAAAATCTTTTTGAGGTTCTTCGTGTTTCATTATCATGGAATCACAGATTCACAGAATGGTTTGGTTTGGAAGGGACCTTTAAAGGTCATCCAGTTGTATCCATGCCATGGGCAGGGACACCTCCCACTGTCCCAGGGTGCTCCAAGCCCCGTCCAACCTGGCCTTGGGCACTGCCAGGGATCCAGGGGCAGCCACAGCTTCTCTGGGCACCCTGTGCCAGGGCCTGCCCACACTCACAGGGAGCTGAGGGTGATGTTGAGATCTTCCTAACAGCCAATCTATGTTTCTTCTCTTTTAATTCAAACCCCTTCTCCCTCGTCCCATCACTATCTGCCCATGTAAAAAGTCACTCTTCCTCTTTTTTTATAAGCCCCTTTAAGTTCTGGAATGTCACAATAAGGTCTCCCTGGAGCCTCCTCTTCTCCAGGCTGAACAACCCCAGCTCTCCCAGCCTCTCTCCGTAGGAAACCTTCTCCAGCCCACAGAGCACCCACGGCACCTTGTTCTCATGTAAACACTCTTGATTGATCTGTATTAGTCATTAGTAGAGATGGTGGGGCTCCTTCTACTCAACAGAATTCTGCTAAGTTTTATTATTACAAGAGAGTTTGCTGAGTTTTGTTCACATCCAAAAAAAAAAAAAACCAAACCAAAAAACCAACAAAACAAACCACCTCAGGCATTTTCCCATTCCCTGCTGTCCAGGAGCAGACAGCAGAACTGCAATAAAAACTCCCATTTCAAAAACAAACAGACGAACCTGGAAAAATGACAGGGTTGTGTGTCGTGCTGTTTTACTTTGATGAGAACATCTCAGGAAAGGAACCTTGCACAGAGTTTTTCCATCTGTCAGAGCTGATTGAGCTCTTGCTAGAAAAAGCGGATTCCCCCATACACTGGTGCTCAGGCACCCGTGTCCCTGCAGGATTTGGGCACCCAGAACTCCAGGGTTTGGGAAGAAACACCACTGACCCTGATTTTGGGGACGACAATCTGAGCTTTAAGTTCATTTGGAGAAAACAAACCCATGCCAAAAGAGACTCTTTTGCCACACTGAATACATGGACAAACCTTGCTTTTCACTGGCTACTGTCTGCCACCATAAAACAGGCTAAGAAGACATCCAAGCATCAGCTGAAAACAAGTGTGATTTAGAAAACGATTCAAGGTTATGAATTTTAAGAACTGAAAAGAAGTAATGACAGTGAACACTTAAAGAAACATGATTATTCAGCATCGAATCCTCCCAGCTGTGCTTTTCACAAGCTCTGAAAGCAGCATTCGCTCTCCTTCCCTGAAATTCAAGAGACAGTGGGCTTCACTTTCTCAGGTTTAAAGGAAATAGCATGAAAACACTCAGTTCTGCTCACAAAACAACGCCTCGTAGCCCAATGGGTGGTTCAAGAAACTAGCAGAGTCACTCCAGGGATGTTTTATTGCCACGTGGAGGCCACCACTGACAGAGTCACTGCAGGGGCATGGGACAGACGTTCACACCCTTCCCTGACCTTGGCACAGTACCCAGCAATGTCCTCACCAGCCCTGGAATATGCAAGCTCATAACTTAACCTCAGTTTTTAATTCTTCCTAGGTTTATAGGAACATATTGTCTATGATTTATAAGTTAAACTAGCTTCCAAGTTAAGAAACATGTGCTGGGTTTTTTTTTAAAAAATGTGAAATAAAATAGGTACACAGACATGCAACCCATCTGTGGCCATTTGGATGTAAGGCTCCTAAGTGACAGTTTGTAAGTGGCATTCAGAAATTAGAAATTAATTTTGTGTTCATCTTAAGAACATATTCAGGAATTATTTAAATTAAAAATGCAAAGCTCCATCAACATGGTGGAATTGGAATAATGCTGTAACAACTGTAACTAAATGTAACCACCTATTGAAGGAGTAAATACGTTTTGTTATACATAACAATACATATTCATGTGATTTAAATACTTAGTGCTATTTTCTGCCTCAGTTATTGGGAGATGGTTTGCCTGTACCCACATCTTTGGAAGAATGAAGGGATTATAGGCCTTGGTGTTTGATATTTTCATCTGTACACTGGGAAGTGGTAGGAAAAGGCAGTGATCCAAGCAGTTCCCAGCACTCCATGCCAGAAAGAGAGGAAACAGGAATAAAAGGACAACACTCAAAGGCAGCTGTAGCTGAGCATAACCCACAAATACCTACTCAGAGCTCTCTCTTCACCCTCGTAAACGCATCTTTTACAGGACTAAAGCTCTTTGGCCAGTCAACTCCTCAAAGGTTTCTGATTAAATAAAATACCTCAGCCACTACCTAAATAACTACACCGAAATAAATACACCAGCTACTATTAGCTAGTGGAAAAATCTATTTCTGTCTGGATCACCAAAGGTACCATTAGGGTTTTATCAGGTCGTTTTCCCAAACTTAAGCAGATGCTGATGGAAATGCACAGGCTCAAAAACGATATAAATTAATGTCAGGCCAGATGTGGTATCATTTCCATGGTTCAAGTGAATAACAGTGCACGTTAATTCTACACAGACCATCTGTTTAAGGATTTAAATTTTTTTCTCCATTAAGTAGACGGGAGAGGAAAGAAAGTTAATATATTTTGTGCTTTTCCCCCCCTTCCCTTGGCTTCCGTGATCTTAAATGCTGGGGAATTTACATACCTGGAGGGGGGCTGTGACTGGGGTTAGCAAGGCTGATGCAAAGTTTTCAAGTTTCTTTCTCGCATCAGTCATTTGAGACTTTCCTCTCCTTCCCTTACCTGCCAGTGGTTTGTATCTTACCTTGAGAGAGCGTTATGGAAAGCAGAGGTCATATCAGCAGTTAGTGTAAGTGCTAATAAATCCTTCGGAATTCATTTTACACCACCCCACGATTTCCCCCATCTCTGCAGCCAGAGTAATACGCAGCTTCAGGGGAATATTGATGAGGGACAGCAAAGCTGGCACTCGGGAAGCAGTGACGGTGTAGCCAACACACCTGCAGGGCTGGAATCTGCGGAGATGGGCTGGGGTCAAGCTGATCTGCCCACACCTGCTAAGACTCTCTGTTTTAAAGGCAAAACTACCTGTTTTCCTTCTGATTCACAGAGCCCTCAACAACATCCAGGGCTGCTTCCTGACGCAGAGAGCTGAACGGATTGATGGTCTGGTAATGAACACCTTGAGCAAAGATGACTGACAATAGCAGCGGAAATAAATTGATCTGGAACGTTTCAGATGACCACATAGCCAGTTGCCTAACGCGGTTCTCGTTTCATGAGAAGCTTTGGCATTGTCCTGCAAATCGGTTTATGCAGAGCAGCTGCCGCGTTTCCAGGTGCGAGGAGGACTTGCTTGCAAAGCCCGCTATCCTCGTCTTGCAAAGCACCCAAATCAGGCTCGCTTCACCCAAACGCCTGGAACAAGAGCCTATCATCTCACTGTGGCTTGCTAATTATCCTCATCACCAACTCCACTGCTTTGCTAAATGGCCTTTTCTGTAGGAGCAGCATTAAAGTGAATGTCTTTAACGCGGGAGGGATTTGGGTTTCCGCTTATCCCACAGTGGTACCCCAGGCTTCCCAGCACCCCCCAGCTCTGAAGCTCACTGCCGTGCACTGCTTCTTGCCTGCCATTAAAGTGTAGTTCCAGTAAGCTGGACCATCACTGCATGATACTGTGTGCAGGCAAAAGGGGAAAGCATAAATGCCAGGCAAAAGGAGGGAAAGTAACACTGGCGGCTCGATCTGCTGGGCCACACAGGGTCCTTCCACCACGCAGCTGGGAGCTGCTCATTGTGGACTTTGGGCTTATGTCACAAGGAGATAAAATTTCCACAAGAAAACAAAAGCAGTGAGGAATGTCACTTTCCACATTATCTCGTGGCGACAAGAAATAGAGAACTTTTTTCCCCTGATTCTCATTTCTGAATGCCCTTGAGGAGTGTATTTCTGTGTTTGTGAATAAAGACTGGGGAATGTATCACTAACAACCATGTGCAAGAGTTCCCTTTATGCTCAAAAAGGGATCTTTTCGGAAACCAAATGGTCACAGAGGCACACAAATCTTATCACAGCCTCGTTCATTTGCCAAGTTTTCCTTTCTGTCCATGAATACAGATGATTGGGGATTCATTAAATAAAAGTACTGTGCACACTCCTTTTGGTCTTCTGCTTTTAACGAGCTGCATAAGTGACAAGCTTTCACAATAAAACAACTTGTAATTAAAGGGAAAGTACTAATAGATTATAAAAATAATAATAATTAAAAAATCTAATTACGTGTTAATAAAGTGTGGACAAGCATCTGTGGGAATCCCCATTCAATCCAGCCCGAAAATGAGAACTAACACATCCAGGAAAGTAGGGGTTTATTAGCTACCTCATCAAAGCTTTCTTAGAAATTACTAATTCCCTGTAATTATTGTAATTGAACCAATTTTCCAAAGTATTCAGCACCCATCCAGTGATAATGGAAGGCAGCAGGTGTGCCTTAAATCATGCCTAAAAATTGAGACGAGGGACCTAAATCAAACCCCAAGTTAGTACAAAAACTCCCTTTGACTTCATTAAGCTGTGACAGAGCCCGGAAGCCAACACTGTCTCCCTCTGAGTGAAAATTTGGGCAAGGCTGTGGCAGCTACTGCATTTTAGAGCCTTTGTGAGGTGAGAACAGGGTACCCTACCTCAGCTTCGCTGCAGCAAATCCTGAGGCTTTGGGGAGAATGTTGAACGTCTAAGCTAGAATCTTCAAATGTCTTCATGGGAAATAACGCTAAGTTTCAGTTTTATTCGGGTCCAGACCTCCTGAAAGCGGTCAGCTCCGTGGCTATTTCGTGATCCATGTGATGCTGCTGCTTGGAATGTAAAGATCCAATTTCACCTTGACAATGAACTTTATCGCACGGCTGAGGAGGTACTGCTACCTACATTAGTTAATAATTAGCAGGTAGGTAGCGATGCTGAAAAGTAATTTTTACCATTGGATAATCCTTGGATGCACACTGCAGCCAAAGCTTTAATTATTATGCTTTGTATTTTAAGAAACATTTTCTTTCTCTTCAGCATTTAGTTTTTCTATTCAAATGTGCCATGTGTTCTGTACTTGAAAAATCAGTCATTTATAAATAGTGTATATTTGCATGCAAAAATATTCAAAGTAATTCAAAGATATTCGGGAATTTTTGTTGCAAATTGCTGGTCAACACATGTAAATTATTCTTAAAATTCTAATGGTAGCTCCATAGAGATACTAGTTCCCAAAATAATGATAGAAATTAGCTCTCTATTTCTTGAAATAACTACAGCAAGACAGAAATTCCTCTTGTTTCTAGGATGGTCTCCTTCCAAAGGAAGCCTCTGTGAGCCGTTTGGGTTGTTCGAGATCTCAGCTATCAGCCAAGAGAGGCTGGGAAGGCTCTCATTTCCTTTACAAATGGTTAGGATTCAGTCATGAAATGTATTAAAGAGAACAATTCCTCAGGTGAATAAAGGATTTCGACAAGCCTGTCCTGCTGGAAGGACACTCAGTCACCAGAATTATCTTTAATATTATCACCCACGATGGGATAGAGCTGCATTTCTAAAATGTCAGTTCATTTTGTAATGCCTGGATGGGTAATCACAGGTACTAATTATCTTTCATTTGGAACAATTTATGCTCTTCTTTGAACATTAGGCCTCTTCACTGGATTTCTTCAATCCATCTGGTGACTGGATCCCAATTATCCATGGGGCTACCCTTTCCAGATTAGTCTGTGGGGACTGAAAGATGCAGATTCCATTAAGTTAATGGGAATCACATGGCAAAGCCTCATCATCCCATTCTGAAAATGCAGTCCCACTGGTTAGGTGAAGATTAATTCTAAAAAGGGCAGAGTGACAATATAGGGATTTTCCAACGGACAAAGTAGTTTAAAAGTCTCATAAATTAAAAGACTTGTTGGAAATACTTTTTACTGGTTTTCTGGCTCCATTTCCGCGGGACTGCAAGGCACCCAGATACTTCTGTAACCTGGTATTACGTAAATTGTTACAGAATATAAATGTCACTCTCCTTAATGACCTCAGTGCAGAGAAAGATCCCCAAAAGACTAGGAGAATCACAGCAGGAGCTCAGGTAGACCACCTTAATCTTAGCAACTGGATTTCTTCTCTTTTTGTGCATAAAAAATGTAGAAACAGCACCAGTAAACAGAAGGAGGAGTCGCAAGACTTGTAGACAAAACCTGACCCACAGAAAGGGTCGCCCATCCCAGCGGCTTGGAGGAGGATCAGCCCTGCAGAGAAGGAGATGTGACCAACATCTTTAGCTCATCCCCAATATGTCCAAGAATTCACCCTACCTCCCAGCGTAGCTGAGAGCAGGAAATGTGTCCCATATTTCTTGATGAGGTTTTCTGTGATCTGTTGGAGGGTCGGGCGCCGTCCCAGCAGCCTTATGTTACGGAAGAATTCGGGGGCGAGCGGCAGCGGGGAGCCGAGGAAATTTCTTCTTTCCACAGCGAGATTGTTTACTTTCCAGCGGCCAAACTCCCTGCAAAAACAAAGCAGTTCTCACTCAGAAATGTGTCATTCAGACAAATGTCCTTCATTTGCAAACGACTCTGCTCTGCTGAGTTGCTGGGGGCGACTCGCTGGGAATTACAACAGGCCTTGACAGTGATACTCTGTCATGTGTTATAGACAGGACAAGCAACGAGGGTTATTTATTAGGAGTGGAGACAGTGCTCCATAATGAAATAATTGTTGGGAAAAAATGAATAAAAACTACGCCACTTAGGCTGCTGCTGCTCCTGTTGGTTTTGTGTGACCTCTAAAGAAAATATTGCTCTAAAACAACCAGATTTGGTAGAAACCAAAATGAAAGCAATGATTTCCCCAAATTTCAAGCAGATGCAATAAGTATTTTTGTTAGAACGAGGCAAATTTTGAAATCATAACAAGAAAGAGTCCCTGTTCTTTGCCTTTTGATGTTAGGTCACTTAGGTACAGAACTGGATAAAGTGAATAACTTGGAGAAACACTGTCACGCGGCATTTGACCTTACTGTGATAATTCCAGCTTTCCATACTTTAGGCCTCCATTCTGAGCAAATACACAGACAGAAAAACTGATTCCTAAAAAGTGATGGCTTTTCAGTTGTAGGAGGGATACAAGTGAATTCAAAGACTCGTCCCCTTCCATTCTCCAAAATAAATCAATGACGGCAGGGAAAACAAACAAGCTCATTGCACAGCAATAAACACATCTTTTATTCATTTACTCGCCAATTAGGATACCAGATAGAGCTATTAGCGAGAAGGACTCACTGTCCTCAAAATCTAGACAAGACAGACAGCCTTGGCAGAAATGTGGCTTTTCCCAGATACAGCAATAGCTGTTTTGGTTACAGGCTCTGGGAATTAAGTGCAAACGACCTGAGGACTCTGCTTCAGCCACCACTCTGTTGACTCTTTTGTGCAGCCACACCAGTTAGGAATCCTCTTAGACAAGACTGCAAAAAAGCAAAGAGCTCGGGAGCTTGCGAGATCCGACTGAAGGTCCCGGGTAAACAGAGAGCAAAATTAACACGGAAGCAGAAATCAAAGATGCAGCAGAAAAATAACGTTTGGGGGATGCCCAAAACAAAGGGTTGCCAGTGGCTGAATGACCAGGGCTGTGTAACACATACTCAGTGCTAGGATTTTTTTTAAATACTTTTAAGTCCACAGTTATTGGTAGAACCCAGATAAATACATTTTTGTACAGCCCTTTTGCTTTCCAGTATCCTCCTCTTTCTCTCCCAGATCCAAGCTGCCTTTCCTCTCAGACACGTTCTGGCAGATGCCATTTTTTAATCAAAAACAAATGTGAAGAATGACAGTAGGAAGGGACTTCTACAACTTCACTGAAATTTAACTTCACCAGTCGAGGGCATGAGGTTAAACAGATCCCCATAGTTCTTAAAGATTCTACACATCATTAGTGTGCCTAAATTAGTATTTGGGAATTGCTTTCTTATAGGGGATTTTCCAAATTAGTTTTCAGGTTTTAAAGTTTTCTCTCGCAACTTTACTTTCCTTTTAGGAAACTATAAAACCAATAACTTCTATTTGCAGCTTTTATGTTACTACTGTATGAGCAGAGTAGAGAAGAGTGGAGTATGAGTAGAGAAATGAAAAAAATTACACACAAATACTTTTTGCCTGTAAAGTGAAAAAATCCTCGTTGTGTATATTGATCACATTAATGCAGGCACTAAAAACAGTGAATTACCCTGCACTGTAAATGTAATTTTTGAGTGAAAAACAAAAAAAACCACCAATAAATAAATAAATAACAAAAAACTTTCCTTTTTTNAAATAAATAAATAACAAAAAAACTTCAATTTTTTTTGTTGTTTAAATTCTCTACTTTCTGGTCATATTTTTCATTTGAATACACCAGAAAATATTGGTTAACTGTAGTTCCTGAACAGACCAGCAAGACAGACTTGCTTTGACACCAAGACAATATTACAAGTTTTATGATGTAAAATATTCATTTTATACCTTGAGGAAACCTTTCGTTCTACGCTCGCTATCTGAGCTGAAGTTCAAACACAATATTAACAGAAAGAAAAACAATTCTTATAAAGGACAGTTTGCTGCCACCCTTGAGCTGATTTTCATGGTCAGTACTTAAGGACAGAGAAGAACACCCCAATCCTCTCAACCTGCCCCCTTTTTAGTGCAGTCAGAGGAATCTCACCGAATGCCTCCTGCTGCCCACGTCACACCTTTGGGACTGAGAAGAAGCTGTCCCCCAGAAAAACATCTTGACTTCAATTCCGAGGATTTCTCAGAAATCCTCAACAATCTGTTGTGGTGTTTAACAACAGAGAGTGCATTTTATTTTCAGTTTGAACAGTACCAGTTCCAGTCTCCAATTTTTAGAGCTCCTAATGCATGCTGGGCAACTGAAAAAATTTCTAAATGTTAAATACATTCTGAGCAAGTAATTACAGCTCTTGTTTGAATCCCACCTTAAGCCTGGGCTGAGCCCGTTGCCTTCCTTGGTGCCTCTCTGTGAACAGTGGGCTCGGGCATTATGTCTCACAGCCCTGCTCCACAAGCAGCAAATCCTTTCTTGGAAAAGTTAAACTGGAAACAACAGCCTCATCCATAACGAATTCAGAAGAATTTCCAAGTTGAGGTTCCCCCTGACCTACTACAAATCCTTTATTTACTGAATCTGGGGACTGGGTTGTTCTGGCACTAGGAGAAACTTGCTTGCCTTAAACAAATTTGAGTTCCTTCCATAGTTTTTGCTACAAAAGGATTTTTTTTTTCTTTTTTTTTTTTTGGCTGTATATTTAGAGAGGAAGTAGGCAAATGCTTTTGTACAAGTTTTGTCATTCTTTTTCGGTTCAGAACGTATCAATGGAAACATTTATAAGTGCAGCAAATAATCATCCTTTGAAATTCACTGCTGAGGAATCTGGGGGAGGAGAATATGGAAGATGGAACCCTTTTAAAAGGATGACAGTTTTATAATTCTGCCATAGACTGAGCTGAAGATTTTAAGATTTTTAAGTTTTAAGAGATTTTAGAAAACAGCTTTTCTATTTTGCTGAGGTCTTTCTCAAACAAAGTATTTTGGAACATGGAGAGATGAAGATCTAAACCCTCTGGGAGAGACAAGAAGAAGGTTTATCTCTGAAGATAAAATAAAGATGCAGGACGCTAAAAGTCTGTCTGCAGGAGTAGGGAGTAGCAAGAAGTGATGAGCAGCTTCCAGAGCTGAGGAAATGTTTCAGACTTCAGAAGGAACTGGATTTATGAGAGTAAATGTAGGAGCAGGGTAAAAGCTGGGATGGAGCTCAGGGTGAGGGGTAGTGGTGCATTATTTCTAGCATGTTGAGTGAGGAGGTTTTCACAAATGCTTTCTGGGTCACTAGTAGGTCCTAAAATTAGAGCTAATTTCCCTTTTTAGCAATGTCACTCTAAGTAAAATCATATCCTTATCTTCCTTTTATATGACACATAAATATGTCTATATACCTATCCATATAACTTCCCTTTTTAATGTTAATTTCACTTTGCAAGCAGTGGAAGCCCTATTTGCTTTTCCCCTCTCTTTTCACCCCTTTCTTTACCCGTTTGTCTTGTAGTATCTGTAACACAAACTCTCCAGCCCCAAACATTTTGTTTGGTGCCCAGCGTGCATTATTCCCTTCAGAAATCATGCTCCTGCCCGTGGCCAAAGGCAGACCAGCAGGCCTGGTGAAGTTAATAATCTTACTCTGAGCAGGGAAAATGCTGCTTTCCAGCAGTCCCATTCGTCAGGAGAACACCTCCCATGGAATAGCACGACATCGATGCTGGCTGCTGGTCAAGAAAACTGATTTTCCACAGAGAACAAACTCTGGAGTTATGGGAAGCTTGTCCTCTCCTGCTCTTCCTCTCCTGCTGCGTGAGAGCCAAGACCAGCAGCTTCTGTGGTGCTCTCAAGGAGTGAGTAGCAGGTGGCACCCCCTGCACTGCCCATCTAATTCCAGCCCCAACAAAATGCTATGCAGAGGATGGAGTTCTCCAGCGCTCCAGGCAAAGCCTGTTGTGGAGAAGGATGATGGCTCAGAGCTCCCAGGCTTGCGCAAGAGAGAGGAAATCAGTCAGTCTGGCTCCTAGGATGAAGCCCGTAATGGAATCATGTTATTATCATAAGCAGTACCAGAGGCCATGGGCTGCATTCTCTCCATCTTCCCATCTATCAGAGCCGTGGATTTGCATGTGCTGCTGCAAACCTGGCCCCTGGCTGGCTGGCTGGCTGCTGTGGCTACGGGAGCCCTGGAGCCCAGCAGTGCTGGTCCTGGCCGGGTGGACCACAGCCTGTCTCCTGCCAGCAGTTCTGCTGGGAATGCCAGGTTGAAGAACGACCGGTCGCAGAGTCAGCATGGGATGAAAAGAAGCACAGTTTAAAATAGAGTTGTCATTTCAACACTATTTCTTTTATTAACGACTAAACGATGTTTAGTCTCAGGAAACCGTTAGTGTTCTAACAGGAAAGGCCTGTTAGTAATGTATCATACAAGTTTTGGACAAATTTTTCTCTTCAAAGAAACTTAAACTGCAAGTGGACCTGAAAGGAGTCCTAGGGCAGAGGCCAACAAGGGCTGTCAATGCCTCTTTTGAGTTTCAAGCCATAGCTTTTTTTCCCAAATGTGTACATTAATGATACACTTGCTTCTATCACTATACTCATTCCAATACATTTTAAATCCTATGGCATGGGGAGCTATAGGGAAAGCTTTCTATAAAACACCTAGATGAAGGAAATTTTAAAAATGCCATTGTATTCTAAAATGGTAGTGTGAGGAGATTCGAAATGGGAATATAATCTCTTCCATTGCAGTGACTGAATCAGCCTATAAAGAGATTTACTGCCAGTTTGATGGATTCCTCCTAACTACAAAAGTCTCTCCTAAGGTCAACCACATGCAAAGCAGAGCCCAGGAAAAATTACCAATGCTAGGCATCATTTTAAGCAATTTATTACGTTTTGTGAATCAACATTATCACTGGTAAGCATAAATGTTATTGAATAATATTGTGGCATACTGTGGAGAACACTCTTGGGAAATGAACTTCATATAATTTCTAACACAAAAGAACTCTTCTGTGTTCCTTTCTCTTAATGTCTTCTAAATGAGACACCTTCACTCTTGGATGGAGAGGACATGACTGCTTTGGATGGGCTGGAATGCCAGTGGGAGCCTGATGCCAGTGTCTTCCCATGCAGCTGCAAGTTCTGCTGTTGGCACAACAGCTCACTGAGAGAAGAGATGGAGTTTTTCTCCTCCTACCTTCTTCGAAAGCCTGAGGATTTCTAATGCCTGAGGCCATGGCTTGAAGAAGGCCAAGAAGAGATGAAAGTAGTTTCATTTTAGATTAAGCTTCTACCTACTAGCAGTTCCAAAACATGAAGTACAGAAAATATTTGCTAGAAAAAAAAAATTGACTTTTAAAGGGAGGATTCACCCAGGTGAGATAGATAGATCTAGAATCAGGTAATGTCCAAGACTCTGTTATTCACAGATTGTCAAGTGAAAAAATTCTCCTTGCCAGCACAGGTCACAGAACTTTCAATGCTTATCAAATTTAGTTAAAATGGACAATCTGCCACAACATCTGCTAAATTCTTGTTATGGTTTATTTTTCTATCCAAGGTGAAAAAGAAGGCAATTTGTTATATTGTGGCTGAGCAGCCTCCTGAAAATACCTGCCTTTGTACAGAGATATGATAACAGGGAAAAACATTGCAGTGTGAGCAAAGTAAACAGAACAACATCCCCCGAGGAAAAGAAGCAGGCCCTGATAGTACAGAACACATCTCATCTATGCCCCCTAACATTTTCAATTATCTACATGTGGTGATCAGAAAGAAAAGCATTCAAGATATAATAAGCTCCTTTTGAACATATTTCCCCTCCATGAAATGGAAAGTATTTCTTCATTAACTCTATGCTTGTAATTGTCTGACATTTTCCCAAGGTCAAAACAGAAAGGTTTACTGAACATATGCATTTTTTTCCATATTATTGCTTTTTACCTTACAGTGAATAAGTCCTATCACTAGGATTTCTTTTTATCCTAATATACTATTTCTTTGAAACATCCTAGTCATTTTTTTTTTTCTTTTCTGTGCTTTTTTTGCCTTATCAGCTTCCTGGCACTTGAAATTCTACTTCCAGAACTAGAATTCATCAGTATCAGCTTCACTATCTTCTTGCATTACGCATATGAAATATGTGGAAATGTATTAATGAATTTTAATAAAAAGTACGTACGCTACACCTAGAATGCACTCAGATATATTTCTTTTTTATGACTACTCGTAATCGTGTTACTGTGTCAGCTGCTGTGACATCAGTGATTTCAAACTTCTCACCTGTCATGAACATCAAAGGGGCACAAGAGGAAGGAAATGTGTGCGTGTCTGATTGATACTTAACCTCTATAACATATGTACTGAACAATTCCTCCTCTGATGAAATCCAAGAGGGAATTATTTCTGTATCTTGTCCTGTGGCGTTGTTTGCCTTTTACCCTTAGCTCGTGATGAACTCCCCAACACTTTTGTGAGCATTCATTCAGGACCTCACCATCCACATATTCAGCTGGACCTATATTCACACAAAGGTGTTTGCACAAAACCAGCAACTCCTCATGCCTAAATCTGATTTACCTCCTGCCTCAGAGGCAGCTCAGTCTCCAAGCAGCACAGAATAAAGTGGGAATGCACTCACCAGGAGCATGTTGCAAGGGTTAAGCAGCAAGTACAGGCCGAGTACAAACACTTCAGAACTGAAATGTGTTTGTATGAGACACCTGAGAGTGAGGAACTGGTGAATTATCTTGTAAGATCTCACCAGTTTGCACAGCCTTGTAGGACAAGGACTAAATCCCAAGCAAGTGATTCATTAGCTCTGCATATGAAAGTAGTGTCATGGAGCAGAGAGGAAAGAGAAAATTCCCACTAAAACCTACCCTTGCCTCCACTACATCTGGAATGGAAAATGAGTGGGATGCTTGGGAGGTGTTTCGTACAGGCTGAGTAAGGAGGAAACAGATTTTGCATCTCTTTTATATTTCTGGGGCTTGATTTCTTAGATGTGCTCTGGCCCATAGGCACTTGCAGGTGCATGCAAACATCTTTGAGGTGAATGTCAAGAGGATGGGGCCAGACCCTTCAGTGGTGCCCAGAGACAGGGCACGGGGCAACGGGCACAAACTGAAACACAGGATTTCCACCTGAATATGAGGATGTTGTGATGGTTAGATTATTGATATGTTTTTGATGGGTTTTGCACTAGGATTTGTGTTGTACTAGTCTGGGCTTGTCCCTCACACATGTAGATGTCGTAACCCCTGAAACCAAACACCTGTACCTGGACACTGCCCCTTTTCCCAAATAAATTGTACCCTATTGGTGGTGGGTTTTGCCCCCTCCCCTTCCTCCCTGGGCGGTCAAAAGGGGTTCTCCAGGAGGCCCCCGCCCTCTTTGCCTCCAGGATCCGATGCAGTAAAGATCTAAGAACGTTATCCCGAGGAGAAGAGCGCCTTCTTTCTTTTACCTAGGTTCTCTTGTCTCGTGTAGCTCCCGGGGGCCCTGGACTAGTCATAGGACCCCCTCGGACCTCACTGTGACATGAGGAGAAACCTCTTTTCTTGGAGGGTGGCAGAGCACTGCACAGGCTGCCCAGGGGGGCTGTGGGTTCTGCTCTGGAGCCGTTCCAAACCTGCCTGGGTGTGACCCCGGGGTCACCCTGCTCTGGTGACCCTGCTTTGGCAGGGCTGGGGCTGGGTGATCTCCAGAGGCCCCTTCCAACCCCGGCCAGTCTGGGATCCTGCGAAAATGATAATAACAGCTTGCATTTACAGCCTGCAGGTGAGGTGCTGACATGTTCGGAGTCACAAGGAGTTGCCCAGCCAAATAATTACGATAATCCATTCTCACTGGTTTATATATTTATTCTTCCCTGCAAAAAGTATTGATTTCATGGTCTGTCGTACGTCCTAGAGGGACTGGAAAGCTGTTCCTTCTCCCCTTGACAGTACCAAGAGAGCTCCCAACACCTTGTACATGCCCTGCTCACACCAATCCAATCCTTCTGCAGTCTAGTAGAGAGTTTGGCAAGCTCAACGCATCGTTTTGTCCCCCAGTTCACATCTGCCCACCGGAATAATTTATTATCTAAAGAGGTAACAGGTTTGATAAAACGGTGCATTTGTTTAGACTGGCAGAAGACAAATGAAATCCAAAACATTCCTCTGACTGAAAGATTCTTGCCTTTTTTTTTTTTTTCATTTTATTTGTCGCTGTTATGAAAGCCAATGTTGCCTGAGATTCAGTGTGAGGAAAAGGTATGGATTCATCCTCTGTAAATGGGGTAAAAGACTGTTTCACTTTCAGAGAAGAAGGTAACTTACCTATAGCTAAAACAGTAGTTAACCTTTAAAAATGGAGAAGACTGCCCTGGAAAAGAGTTTTTTGACGCAATAAGGAGAAGAGTTAATGAGAAAGAGAAGCAAAAAGGTCTGTTTATAGTCTTTTCACCTCACCTGAAGAGCCAATTGATATTATGGTCCTGTCCCTGTAGTTAATTATACAGGAAAAAACCTAATGATTCTGGATCCCAAGAAAATGAAACTCAAAAGTCTCTGGAGCTCACCTTGGGGGCAAATTTAAGGATTTGGCTACACCTTATCCTATTTCAAAATCAACACGAAAATCATGTTCTTCTTCTTTCTCTTTCTGTCCTGAGTAAAAAGAAAAAAAACTTGAACCATGTTTCTCGTAGAAATAAGGAAGAAATTTGAATCTGTGGAAGTGTTTTAGTGCATAAATCAACACATGAAAATACAGTTTATGAAGAATGAATCAGCGTAAAGATCTGTCAGAGAAAATAAAACAGGGCAGAGGATTCACAGATTCAGTGTTGATGAATACTCCCGGATGAATCACAGGGGAAACACAAACTGCTAAAATTCTTCATCATTATGTGCTACAACTCATAGTCTCAAAGTCTTTGAAATGCCTTTTATTACCATTTTTACAATTTCTGTTTCAGAACTACAAATTGATCTGTAGTACTGGGCAATGGAGAGGCGCACAGACAAACCCACAAGGTGATAGGTGATTTAAAATTCAAAGGGAGTGCTCTCGCTCACCTCAGTTCTCATTTGAAAAATGGGGCACAGTCAGGCTAAGAATTCTGGCAGTGCTGTGAGCAGCCATGACCTCCTTCTACGCTGTACCCAGAGCCAAACAAAAATCTTTATGACCTGGATAGTGTGGCAGGGAATGCGAGTTCTTAAAGCCTTTGGAAGCTGTTTGCTTGCTTGTTCCTGGGATGTTACTGATGCTCAGGATTGGCTTGTGCTTGGTGCCACAGAGACCCAATTTCCAGCTATTCAAAACAAAAACTGATGTTACTCCTGACTTCCTGAAAGAGGGGGAAGGTACCTAAATTGTTGGGCTCTGACAAAATATATCGTCTCAAATAGATTCTCAAAGAAATACTGATCCAAAGCTTTATTTATGAAGCTGTATATAAAGCCCAGAATTGTTCCTTTTCCAGGAAGAATTTTGTATACACTTAACCTTCTACAGTGTAGATTATTTGGCTCATTTTCTATTCAATTTAGAAGTTTATCCTTCCAAAGTGGAGGCTTTTTGTCTCCAGTTTGATGCCAGCAGTGCTATTTACAGCACTGATGGATGACAGTTACTTAACCTGCACTTGAATTTATAAAGGCAGTTGTTTCTACCAACACTCTGGGATGAGTCTGGCTTCACACAAGTGTAAATCTCACAAACACATGCTAAAAGCTGCCTTGATATTGTGAAATGTAACAACTGCACTATTGTTGTCCGTAGCAATCCAAATTGTTGAAAGCAGTAGGATGCAAACCAAAATATTTCCTGGAAATACTTTGGTGTTTTCTTTGTTTGTATACAGCTTATCTCTTGGGGGAATTTGCTGCTCATCTTCCTTGCATCTAAATGTTCTCCTATGTAAGTGTTGTTTCACTGGTAGCAGGAAACACTCCCACCTCTACGTGCACACAAAAAAAATAAAGCCAGGAATTCTTATTCAGCACATAAAAATGTTTCTACCGCAGCAAAGGATGCTTCTCTCTTAGGAAGACTATTTGAATTAATTCCAAACTAAATTTGGAGCTTTGGTTTATTAAAAATGGCCCTGGTGTTCTTCTTTTTTCCAGTGGACTAAATTGCAAATATCTCTGAAGAAGCAGTGGAATTGCACTGGTGAGCTAAACAGAGAATCAGGGCAAGAAAACTGTCAATATAATTCCAGATTATAAACACAGAGCTTCCTAATGCTCTTACCTAAATCAAAGCATTGGATGGGACTTCAGTTATTAACTTCTGCAACAGAAACAGTCAAGTGTTAAATGTGTTCTGTGAAAGAATAAAGCCTGTATTTATCTTACCTTATAGAATCCCAGAATCCCAGACTGGCTTGGATTGGAAGAGACCCTAAAGCCCATCCAGTGCCACCCCTGCCATGGCAGGGACACCTCCACTATCCCAGGCTGCTCCAAGCCCCATCCAGCCTGGCCTTGGGCACTGCCAGGGATCCAGGGGCAGCCACGGCTGCTCTGGGCACCCTGTGCCAGGGCCTGCCCACCCTCACAGGGAAGGATTTCTTCCTAATATCTAATCTAAACTTACTCTCTGGCAGTTTGAAGCCGTTTCCCCCTTGTCCTGTCACTCCAGTTCCCAATAATTTGTCCCTCTCCAGCTTCCCTGGAGCCCCTGCAGATCCCAGAAGCTGCTGTGAGGTCTCTCCACAACCTTCTCATCTCCAGGCTGAACGTTCCCAGCTCTCCCAGCCTGGCTCCATAGGGGAGGTGCTCCAGTCCCCTCAGCAACTCCACGGCCTCCTCTGGACTCATTCCAACATTTCCACGTCCTTCTTTTGTTGAGGCCTTGAGGGCTGGACACAGAGTTCCAGTGGGGGTCTCATAAGAGCGGAGTAGAGGAGGAGAATCCCCTTTGTTGCCCTGGTGGTCACAGTGCTTTGGATGAGCCCTGGACTCTGCTGGTTTCTGGGCTGGGAGCACTCAGGGCCAGCTCACGGGGAGTTTTTCCTCGCCCAGCACCTCCAAGTCCTTCTCCCAGGGCTGCCCTCAGTCCCTTCTCTGCCCAGCCTGTTGGCGCACCTGGGATTGCCCTGACCCAGGTGCAGGACCTTGCACTTCACTTTTTTGAATCCACGAGGTTCACACAGGCCCAGCTCTCCAGCCTGTCCATGACCTCTGGTCCCTCTTTCAGTCCTTCCCGAATGATAGGGATGTGGAAATTACACAAGGTGGGGAAACAAACTTGGAAACAAAACCTTCAAGTCTCTGGGAATTGTCTAAAGCTGGGTGAGCCAGCTGGTGATGTACCTTGTCATACATCCATTGGAGAGTTACACACTTAATATGCAACTAGACCTATTCTGAACCTCAGACTGCACTAAAAATTCTGAAAAAGATACTTAACCCCTCTCCAGAGTCCAAATACGAGCTTTTATAAGAAGCTGTACATAGAATGAAGCTCTACATATTTACTGTTGTGAAACACAAATAGTGAAAATGCATGGCTATGAAATTTCTGTGCCTCTGAATTCATCTCATTATCACTCCCAGCACCTTTGGAGGAGAGGTGTTAGAGAGAAAAATAAAAGTGATTTTGGAAAACTTTGAATGGGATATAAACACCAGAGGGAAATAAAATAGTATTAATAAAGCCATGTAATTATCATCTACATTTTTAGTAGATTTTAGTTCTAATATCACAAGTCCTGACACAGAGCAGGAGGGACTGAAACTTCATGCGCCCAGCAGAGGCTGGGACAAGAACTGCAGACCAGGGACATATTTTACTGCCAAGAGAAGCAACACATGACATATCCTCCTGTTGTGGGCAGGGTCACTCTGCCTTTCTCTTCCATTTTTTTTCATGGAACGTGAAGCGTTAACATACTTGAGAGCAGCCTAAACTCTGCAGGCCAGTTGAAATAAAGAAGAGGCACAATAATTCAATTAAAATTAGCATAAGGATTATTGCTTATCATCTAGGTATATTTCAGTTTGAGGTTGATTAGCCAATAATTTCAGATTATTAGCCACAGTATAGCAACCCCATTGTCCTGGCTGTTGTTCTGCCCCAGGCTTAGGATAATGAGGGCCTACATGAACATTGCAGCAGGTTTTTCTTAGGAAGCTTTCTTAGGAAGAAGCAGAACAAAACATGGCTACACAAATCAGAAATAAATCCAAGATTAACTGGCTTCCCAGTCCATATGCCCAACAGACATGGTGGTGTTTTTCTCCAGCTTTGTGTGAGGAACAATGCTGAGCAATTACCAGGGATTCAGTTTTGGCCAGAACAAAGTTAACATTTGCTCTTAATGTCTTGGCCAAGATGATTTTTGTTTGGTTGTAGTGCACGCCAGCTCTGCAATGCTGCCAGGAAAAACCACCAGTGCACCTCTGCAGCGTGTCTTGTTTTCCCTGAATTGAGATTAAGTGTTAAATATAGTCTTATATTTTATAGATAATAAGAATATGTTCCATTAAATGAAAGGTGTGAGAATAAATTTATATCATGCTTATGGACAATGGCAGTGCACAGGACAAATCTGCTGACATAGGGTCCTGTGAGCAGTTACAAAATCTTGCCCTTTGATCTTGAATACAGTTCGAGGTGCAACAAAACAGGCATTTTGGCCCTCTGATATTTGGCAGTGACCAGCGTGAAGGGACCCCCAGCTTCAGTTCCTGGGGGAAATGTATACCTCAACATATTGCAGGAGCAAGCTAACCAGCATATTCATCAATAGTCTCACTGAAAATGAGGCAGAAATTACATAATACCAGGGTTTGCTCTTCCTGTCCCACAGCACAAAAGCAGTGGGAGAAAGGGACAGGATGGTTGAAAATTTCCTTTCACCAAGATAAATGCTCACTTTGTGCTGCTGGTGCATTGAGTTGTACGGGTGAGAAACCCACAGCCACCAACATGTGCAGATAATTCATGTTCTCTGAGCTGGACCAAGGGTGGCACAGCCTGGGCTGATCTCTGATGTGCTTCACACGAGGTCAGAGAGTTGCTGTGCCACGTGTGTTGAACAATTTCCTTTCCCCTCGAGCCCAGGGCCAGGTGAAATCAGGTCAATGACAGAGCTGAAAATGAGTGAATATCCGAACAGCACAGAAACAGAAATCTCCCTGACCTGAGACTCCTTGCTAGACTTTCCTCGTAAGAAGTAGTTCACAAACTGTAGTGGTTTGAGCCTGGGTTGATGGACAGTCATTTAGACCAATGGTGCTTCTCAAAATTCACATATTTAGGCCACGGGGAGACGCGAGAATCTCTCTCTTGCTTCCGGTCTTTGGACAGGTAACTGGGCCTGGCCACTCGGCCCAACAGGCCGGGCTGGGCCTGGCCAGGCCTGGCCGCTCGAGCCGGTGGAGATGGGGCCATGGCCCTGCTCCATCTCGACCCAGCGGGGGCCGGGCTACAGCCCGCGGCACCCCTCAGCGCAGTGTGGCAAGATCCTGGCCACTTCTCCTCCGTGCAAACTGGTTCCCCGGCAAGATGGCCCCAGTCTCTGCTCCAGCCGCCGCTCGGCAGAGAGCATGTGACCAACAGAGACAGATGAGTTCCAGCTTGCAAACTCTGGCCTGGCTAAGATTAACCCTTCCAGCGCTGTAAGTTCCTCTCCCAGGATA
>WEIT01022132.1:0-45640 GCA_013389985.1 Dryoscopus gambensis
TTTTTAAATTTTTTTAAATTTTGCTCCAGCTAGTGGACTTACTGAATCTGCCTTGACACTGTGTTTCCCTTCCTTTGGGATGCTTGCAAATAGAGCTTGTTTTGTCAGTTCATCAAGTGCAAAAGTCGTCCATGTCCACCATGTACCTAGCTTTGACCTGAGCACAAATTGGCACATGCTTGTTTTCCAGCTGCATTTATTTTCCGAGTTCTGTCCCAAAAAACTGTATCTCAGCTGAAGGCTGGTCTCTTCAAAAGAGGCCTCTGCTATCCCAGCTTTCCTACGCTGTGCAGTATAACCCCCCAACACACCAGGTGCTGGAGTTCTGGCCATTTTTTGTTTGCAGTGCGAAGCAAATGCTTTCAGGGGATGTGGAAATTCATTCTTCAAATCAACGCAGGTGACCTTATTCACAGTCACTGGCATTTCCAAGTGAATTTAAATGGAATGTTGCTGTATGCTTGAAATTCCTTTGAAGAACCTCCAAAAACTTTGTAATTCTGGGCGTTCCCTCAGTCCTCGCCGTGGCCATTAAGGTAATTCAGGCGGCTGGGTGAGGTTGCTCTATTTACGTTGCAGCTGTGATCGCAGTGAGGCTCTGTCTCCCTGCAGGAGGAAAAAAGCATCCAGTTACATCTGGGGACAGAAAGGATGATGTGGTCTCACTTGCAATGCTTCCACCCTCAGCTGGAGTTGATGCAAATATTAGTTGTTGCTGAGAGGTTTGGAGATTACTGGGTTCCAAATCTTTTAATGTTGGTTCCTAAAGTCAAGTCCTCAAAAGAAAGTGTCATAATTTTTAGAAGTTGTGCACAACTCTCAAGATTCTTAACCAGTACAAACTCTGTCAGAGTGTCCATATTTACTTTGGAGGCTCTGTAAGCTGGACTCCACTGGGAATTTATTAACTTTATACCTTTAAACCAAACAGCAGCGTACTCAAATCTGATCTGTTGTAATCTGTCACAGAAGACTGTGAGAATTGAGTCAGATTGGAACCTAGACCAAGCTATTCTACGTGCTAATGAACTTATCTTTAAAACATTCCTTGTACTTACTCTTTCACCTCAAACACTGCTTAAAAATTAATTAAAAGAGCTCTGAAACTTCATACTCGCTCTTGAAAAGTTGTTGGTGTAAATGTCACAAACTGCTCTTTGCCTGTTACTTTCCTGTGTATTTGAAACCTACCCAAGCTTATTGTGAGTTTTCCCAGGGCCACATACATCATGTACTGGGGATTTTTTGTCCTGTATATCTGAATTTTAGGACCAGACTGATGATCCTAACAGTCCTTAGTTACCAAAAATGTCTTTCCATTACTTTTATTTGAGCTTTGTCTAAAACGTTGCTCAAGTTGGATTTGCTTACCCGTAAAGCTGTAAGTCCAGAATCTAGGGAGGTACTGTAATAATCACTATAAGAAAGAAAATGCTCTTCCCCCCCCCTCCCCCGGTATAGTGAAGTACAGAGTCGATTATATCTACATATATGTGGTTTAAATGTTGCAAGATATGTACTTCAAAATACATTGTTGTTGTAGTCTCTTAATTAATGAAATATCCCTTTGTGCATTTGCCTCTAAGGTCCCCAGTCGTAAACTATTTAGCAATGTTTTTCAAATTATATAGTTTAACTTAAATTTTAAGCTAATAACTCTACTAAAAAAACCCTGAAAAAATGATAAAGCAAGAATGATTCTAGATTATATGACATTTTTAGCCATAGTTTTTAGTCAGTTGATTTCAATGTTCTGCTCTCATGTTCCGTCTTTACTTGAGAATCATATTTTCATTTATGCATTCAAAGCTTTTCATGTAAATACTACAACTCCCCTCAGTATCAGGTATTTTTACAAATGTGCATAGTATTAAGGCTTGTTCTGTTTTTACATTTGAATGTTTAGCTGGCTGCATTCCCCACCCCACGATGATATAGCGTCCATAGCCAGACGATGGCAGTGTCGGCTAAAGAACATACCTGCCAGGAAATCCTGGCTCCTTTTTAAATGGAATAGGTGTTGGTTTTATTCCTCACCCCCAACTACTTCATTTCAGAATAACTTCTAAGTTATTTTAAGGCCTGTTCCTCCTCGGCAGAAGCCATGGTTGGGGTTCTCCATTTTTGTACTGTCACTGCAGCTCTTTTCTGTGCATATTGGACTTGGTTTAGATCTGGTACAACACCAAAATAATTATTCTTACTGCCTGTGTATCATTCTTTACTGTGGTGAATCCTCACTCCACTAAAACTATACTCGTAAGTGTTTTGCATGACAAAATTCATAAAAATGGCTTCTCTCAGGCCACTCTTCCTCTTTCGTTTTCTTTTTTTCACTGTTGTTTGCTGTATGTACTAAAAATTGAAAGATTCCAACAAAATTCCACATCTTTGTACTCCATTAAAATAGTTGGAACTGTAGTTCCATGTTTATTTGTTGCATCAAATCCATGTGCGTGGCAGCAGCTGCTCTTTGTCTCTGAATCACATGAGAACCAGGCAGTGAAGAGATTAAATTAATTTAAGGCATTACAAAATGCAGTTTACTTTTCATGCTGGCCCCTGGAAACTAGTCCTAAACACTATTTTTTTTGTACTTCAGCCTAAAATGAGAGCACTAAAATGTGACCAAGTGGCCTGTGACAGAAACCTCAGTGCTTTTCTTTTACTCTTTCACCTCCCTTCTCCTTTTCTCCCCGAACTCTTGATGTCATTTAGGCATTATTTGTATTAGATTATTTTGTTAGAGGGAGAGGATTACTGCTGGATTTATGTATCTTGATAAGGATTTCCTTTTTATGTATTTATTTCTGTTCATAATGAGCAAAGAGAAGCTGGGGTAGCCAATTCTCAAAGCAGGAATATGAATGATATAATACAAAACCAGCTTGAAGGATTTGGTGATAAGTAGGTGAATTGTTCTGGGATGATACTTTTGAAAACAGAGTTTATTTTATTTATTTTTGTAATAGTCATGATGAATTTTTTTCGTAAAAGCAATTCTATTAATTTGTTCAAAACACAAGTGAATACATTACTAAACTGAAAAGTACACCACAGCCCCACCATTTCTGAAGCATTTGATTTTGCTGAGATTTGCTTTGCTCTGTAATATGATTGTTATGCTTAAGCGTATTTATCTGAGCAGTTTTATCACCTGTAATAGTGGTTTTTATTTATTTATTTTTACTTATTGCTGTGTGTGGGATCGCCAAACAGCTTGGGCTTTCCTAACGAGGTTGCTATTACAATATTGCTCACAAAAACCATTTGCACGTGAGTCCCTAAGGGGTGCGGTAATACACGATGCTTGACATTTGTATAAGGGAGAGTGAAGTTAGCAGTGGATTCTTTCACTGTGGAACTGCAGTGTGAAACTCCTGGGGATAAACCAGAGACCCACAGCTATTAACTTGCCTTTTCCAGCCAGTCGATGAAAGCCTGACTCGCGTGGCCTGCAGGGCACGGCTCAGGACCTGGCTACTTAGCCAGGCATTTATTTACAGCATCTTGGGGACTTGAATGGGATTTTTTGACTGGCAAGCTTAATAGCAGGTGGGGGGCATAAGTGCCATGGCTGTGTGTAGGGAAAGCTGCTTTTTTTTTCTGTAGGTATTATAATAAAGTCATTTTTAGTAATAAATCAGAACTTGCCTGACCTGTGTTACTCCCTATAACCTTTGTGCCACTGCTGATGAGCTGCTGATATGATAATGTGCATTGTCTCACAGAGTGTTGGTCTCCTACGCTTGCTGATACAATTTCATGTGTCACATGAGCACATTTGAAAACAGCTCAGTTGCCATTGCTGGCATTAAACGTTTTATCAGAATTTTCAAGCCTGGTGTTATAATTATTTACACACAGCCCTTTATAGTCCGTGGAAAGGGGAATTCTAGTTGTTAGACACATTAATGACATCCAGCTGCATTCTGAACACAACTGAAAAATAAGATCTTACAGGAATTAGAAGTTGTGAGCTGAGTTGGTTCAGCTAATAGTGGGCTAATAGTGGTCCATGTGTATGTTTCAGGCTAACTGGAGTCGCTTTTATGTCTGTCTGTCTAGAGATTAACCCAAATGGACCTGTGACTCTGGCCTTAGAAATCCATAAACTTGTGCAACAAAGCTAATTTGCAAATTCTATAATGAAGTTTGCCTTGGTTGTTGGAGTTTTGATTTTTTTTTTTGTTTGATTTTCCTTTTACTGAGTTTTTCTAATCTTTATTTTCTCAGTAGGTAATGTAAAGTCCTTGGCACATATTCTTGTTTATTCATAGTTTCTACCTGTTGCTTTTGTCTCATCAGGCTGATTTTTATTTTTTATTTGTAGTTAAGCATCTGTTAAAAAGTTAGGCTAAATGTACTATGTGTCATCCCTTTTATAACAGTGCCCTTCGAAGGCATAAGATACATGTTTATGGTATTTTCCTAATTATTCAATAAACTATTTAAGGTTTAATGAACTTGAAATCAACGGCCAATGACATTTTAATATGGATGTAGTGCATAAGAAGTTGTGGTGTCTGGATGTTGTATTTTGAATATGTCTCTGAGCTGGGCCTGTACAGCTGGGAGTGGGGGTGTGCACTGTGGAGTTACCATTTACAGCTTTTAACTAAATTATTCTTAATTGCATTTCTATTAGTCTAGTGAATCCTTGAGAATCCTGAAAGATCTTTCACCATGAATAAGTCATCCAGTGGTATTAAATATTTACCTGTCATGAAGTGGGAAAATAAAAAAAAATAAACAAGCCGACAGAGATTCAGTGTTACATCATGGAGTTTATCTTGTAGAAAAAGAAATAAACTGTATCTTACTAGGGCTCATCTTCTAACTTAATATTTCATGCTAAGTGCTAGTCAGTGAAAAGAGGTTCCTAAAATATCTCACCACTTTTATTTTTAGTAATTAAGACAGTTTAATTCCTTTTGAAAATACTGAAATCGCTGTGCAGTGGATGACTGGATGTTGCCTGAAGGGAACTAATTACCTGCTTAGTGAATTGGATGGAGAATTTGGCTGTTGGAGGAAGAATTCCTGTTCTGTTCTACTTTAAAAAGTTTTTAGTCTCCTACCGGCTTCCCTGGCACAGGGTGCCCAGAGCAGCTGTGGCTGCCCCTGGATCCCTGGCAGTGCCCAAGGCCAGGCTGGACGGGGCTGGGAGCAGCCTGGGGCAGTGGGAGGTGTCCCTGCCCATGGCAGGGGTGGCACCGGATGGGCTTTGAGGTCCCTTCCAACCCAAACCATTCTGGGATTCCATGATTTTCTGATGCTCTGATTTTTCTCTGCGGATTTTTGTGTATGTCTTGTCTTGTTCCTTTTCCTCTGTAACCTCCAAGTACAATTTGTTGTTGTGAAGCCTCAGGACAGGTGGAACTATTTATTAGGTCACAGAATAATTTATTTATGTTTATTTATTTATTATTCTAGAAACAGCTCATCATATAGGGACATAAAAATGGTTATTTTGAACTGTCATAATTTTTCAGGCACATAAAAATCTCCATTAGAATAGTCCCTGTGATGAGGGGTTTTTTTGAGGAAGACAAATGATGATATTGTTGATGTGAGATGTGTGTAATTCTCACTTTAGGCACTTCTCTTCGTTCAAACAAAACCTCCTGTCACTGCTCACTAATTCAAGTTTCCTGTTTTCTGTGTGGGATGATAATGTGGGGCTAATGGTTCAGCCTCGTGCATTTGGTAAATACATTGGTAAGGTGTTTCTTTGCAGCAAATAACAAACCAGCAATGCTCTTCTTCAGACAGGGGTTCATCTGAGAGATGAGAGGGGCAAGAAATCAATTCTTCTTGTCTTTACCAATTTCTTATAGGAGATAAGAATCTCTTTGAGTTGACATAGATTAATTATACAGATTATATCAGTTGTCTTCATCAGAATCCCTTGCTAGTAAATCAGTCTTATTAAAATGGTTAATGTACCATCCTTTTGAGCAACTCATAACTTCTTTGACAAAACAGTATTTCATTTGTCTCTTTTTGCTCTCTTTTTTAAATTATTGTTTTGTTATTGGAAGTGTTTGTAAAGCAGATCCACGAAATTCAAACTTAAAAATGTGAAATCAATCCTGACATTTAATTAGGTGTTCTGGGTTCTCTTCAGTATGAACAGGAAAAAGCAACTGATATTCTGAGGTCATGTAATTAGAACAAAACTCTCTATAGTTTTCCTTTAAAGATTTTGTTTCATTTAGATATACATGTGCATTTGTGGAACCATGCAGCTGCCTTAAAAATTCTCCGTAATTCTTACATATGCAATTTTTTTTGATTACTGCTTAAATTGTCTGCTTTTGGAAATTTCGTATTATCTCAGTCTTAACTCTTGCATGCTGAATAGCAGGCAAGTGGTAAAAAAGAATATCCATTTTTATCTAGTGATGGTGAAAATCTTGAAAACACAGTGCAAGCAGTAATAAATGCAAAAGGGATAAAAGGGGAAAAAGTTTCCTGTTGTTTCTGTGATGGTATCAATACAGTCCTTTAACCACGTTCTAGGGCCTCTGGCCATCTTCAGGGTGCTGTGGTTGATCTAGATGTTGGAAATAGTCTCTGGAACAATTATAACACCTTACTGGGGTTTTTTTTTTTGCACATTAAAGGTATGAGTGATTTTAGAAAACTGTTCTTTTTGTTGTTTTTGTTTTTAAGGTGCTGTAAAGTGGAATCTCATTTTTAGTATAATTGGTTTTCTTATACAGGAAAAGTCAAACATCTTAAGTGTTCTATAGAATATGTTGAATTTTTTAATTGAAGAATACATATTTTTTTTAATGTCTGCCCAAGCACGTTATTCCAGACGTAAAATGCTGCCTTAGCTTCAAGTGGAAGCAGGAAAAGAAAGACTCACGATGAGCCTCTACCATGAGTTTTATTCAATTTGCCCAATGACTGAGTGTTCTGATCGCAAAATTTCCTCTGTACGAGAGGTGTGAACTCATCTGTTGCAGACACAGAGGAGGAAATGTGAGGGACATTTCCAGGAGCTTTGAGCTCTTAAATCATTCTTGTATTCTGATTTTGCGTGAGACATTCTTAACTGGCTTTCATTTTTGTGTGGCTGCACTGTTATCTATAATAATGGTTCTATAATGGTCTGTAATAAAAGGGTTCTCCTTTTGTCATGGCATTCTGGTGATGGGCAGAGGGCTGGGTGTCCCCACGAAAACTGTCCCCTGAAACACTCTCGGGTTTTCAAACAGAAAAGAGTTTAGAGCTGCTGATCTTCAATGTTCTCTGCAAAATTTCCTGTTTTAATGTGGGGCATATGATGGTTATAGGAGCTAGCTGAGGAAAGAAATGTATTCATTATCAGTATGCAGATTTTTTGTTATCTGATTCCCGTGCATTGAAGCAAAAAAAAAAAAGTTTAACTGTTTTGCTCTGAAGTTTTCCTGTGTGTGAGTTTTCAGTCTCTCTGAATCATCTAAATTGATGAGACATGCATAGTTCTGGATAAAACATGCAAAATACTTACATGCATGGAAGAAAGAAAACAGTATTTTCACAATCCATTTTCCCCTTATAAAGCACCAAGTTGATATGGCTTAACTGTAATTTTTCCAGCCAATTCAATATAGAAAGCATCACTTACTATTAAGAAAAAAATTAGGGGAAAAAGCTTCCTACTTTTTTTTTTTTTTTTTTTTAAATGAATTTGTTTAATAGGGAAAACTGATTCATGTCTGGGAACAAATAAATATCTGCACACGTTTATTTTGATGCTTACTATATAGTTTTCATATTACACTGTCAGCTGAGGTTAATGCCCATGTGTAGGAATAAATATATTTATGCTGGCAAAGATTTTACCCCTCTAGATGCTGGAAATAAGCACCAAGATGGAGGTAAGTGGGGATGAGAGTGTTCTCAGTTTTTTGTTGTCGTCTGTTAATAAAACATAAAATATGTAAAGTGTTGTTTTCTAATGACTCCCTTTATAAACTAGGATGTCTACAAATGCATTTAGTTATTTGCTGATTGTAATTCTATACTAAATCAAAAATTACTGCATAAAAACACTTTTATAAAGCCAGCTCAGTCTTTTTAAATGATGGTGTGGAAACAAGAGATCCTTTATTCTTTCCCCTGCTTGTTTTTCCTTGGAGTAATGAAAAATGTTGTCTAAATGTCAAAAATGTCGTCAGGAATAAATCCTGGGGGTTGGTAAATGAAACCTTGGTGCCTGGTGGCGAGCAGCAGGCCCTCAGCGCTCCAGCAGGCAGCACCAGGATGCTGGGAGCAGTAATAGCTCCACAACTGTGTACCACATTCCATCACTGATTCCTCATTTTCTTCAAGTCTCCCAGGCACGTGGCTTAAGCTGGAACTGGAAGCCCCACTATTAGCAGCAGATTTGTAGCTGTGTGTACCACGTATTAAAAACCAGAGGATTTGCATGAGTTACTCTATTTGTTCTCTGCCGCAGTTTCATTATTTAATGTGTTACATAAACGATGTGTGTGAGTAATATCTTAAAGTGAGATTTTTGTTTGTTTTTACGATGTCAGACATGCACTCTGTGCTGGCACAGTCGCACTGAGACACAGCTCATCTTAATGGAATAAGAGTAACAAGAAACTGAACAGAAAAATAAAAAATCAAGTGTGTGAGATCCCAAAACAGGACAGTTAATGGTTCAGGAAATGCATCCTTTTCTGTTGTGAGATCCAAACTACTTATGTTGGGAAGTATGTCCCGAATGAGGAAATGACAGTTTCTCCGTGGGTAGTCAGAGGGAAGGGAATGCAGGCGCCTGTTGCCAGGGCAGCTGATGAACCCAGGCTGAGGGAGCAGTGCTTGCCATCAAGCCCAGCTCTGCGTGGGCTGTCCCCGGGATTGACACCAACAGTGCTGCAGGACAGGGCACAGGTCCTGGGCCATTTCACTTCCGTAGTCTGAGCATCTAGCAGGAATATCTCCTTGTCCTGCTGCCAACCCGAGCCCTTCTGAGAAGGCGCCGGGTGTTTGCCTTGAGCTGGTTGGAGCTGGAGAATTCCGTACTCTGGGAAAGGGCCCTCAGCGGGGAAGGCCAGGGCAGATGTGTGTCAGCAGTCTTGAGAAGAAATGGCTCCCTGGTGTTTGTTCTCATTGTGCAGGCGTTCATGAGAGAAATGTCATCCTCTCTTGTCGAGTACCCCTTTATGGAGGGGTGTGTTCATCTATTTAACAGCTGGAATGACGAGATTTATTTAGGAAGGAAAAGAAGTATTTGCTGACTCTCAAATACTGGTGAAAGTTGCGCCTAGTATGTGGAGAGAGAAGTGGAAATGGGTACCCACAACTCTGTCTATAACAGGGTCAGGTTTTTCAGCCACTGTGGCTTGGCCAGTCGCTGTCAGGGGAAAAAAAAATAACCTGGGCATCTGTTCCTCAGAACTTGTTGAGGCAGTGGAAGCAGTGGAAAGGCTCCTGAGTGACCAAACAGCTCTTTGTGTATTGCTGATCTCCGGGGCTGTGCTGTGGTGCTTTTCTAGGAGTGTATTTACAGGCTTTAGAAGTAAATTCGGAGATTTGCAGTTAGCTTTCAGGAATAGATCTCAGTTAAAGAATGTGCATTGTTTTAAAGCAAAAGATATCGAACTTCAGTTGAAAGCTAGAAATCAGCACTTTATTCCTTGCCTCTAGCAAATGGCAATCTCTCTTTATTGCAGTGGTAGATTTTTCAAAATTATTTTCAGTCCTGAATATCCAGTATGTTTTTTGCTACTCAATTTATATAGAACTCTTACCTCTATACTACTGAGAAACCTCAGAATTTCATTAAATACTGAACTAACTGATGTTCTCTTATTTTTTAAGATGACCCATTATCTGTTCCTTCTTTTAGCTGGCTGATACAAATTTTTAGTGTTTCAGTATGCTTTTATCAAAGGAGAACCTCTTGATCCCACATTAAAAACCAGTTTATGGTGTGTAATTACTGTATGCAAGGTGATTTCAATAGTAAAACCTATTCAAATCTGTGTCATTACCCACATAAGAGTGGAATTATTCATACAAGTTTATGAAAAAAGATTTGAACCTTCTTATTTCCTCTGCAGCTTTCCATATATAATATACTACATCTGGGAAATCACCTGAATTATTAATATTTATTTCTTTTAAATCTTGTCAGATCACATTTTCTGTGTCTTACATATGGTCCATCATGTATTTTTCTTTCTTGTCGGGATAGAAACATCTTGTTCTATTATAGGTGAAGTAAAGTGCTGGATGGAGAGTTGCTATTTGGCAAAGGCTTTCTCCCAGCTGCTACATGAGTAAAGTGGTCTCAGAGTCACTCAAATTTATTTCTCAAGCTTTGCTGTCTCAGTAGCAGTAAGGTAACATCCCCCTTGTTTGTCTCCAGGAAAGGAAATCAAGTCCTGGCTTATACAACAGTACAAGGCATGAGTTGATAATTGTTGGCAATAACCTACAGTATTTATTGTTTCTAACTTGGGGAGATTTCTCTGTGAGTGGATAGCTGGGGGTATGCGCTTCTCCTTATGTTTAGGCATATTACTATCAATTATGCACGTATTTAATGGTTTTAGGGTTATGTGAAACTTTGAGTAATATTTCAGCTGCTTGACAGACAATGTGGAGCTTAGCAGTGATCTTGATATTGGCGTTTTTCATGTGGATGGAAGGGTGGTGGTTCTTCTCGTTGAACTGGCAAAGAGCCAGACTGACTGGAGAACAAAATATGATAAATGGAAATTCAAAGAACACATTTTTAAATAAGTCAATTTGGTAATTACAAGTCGGTGTACCAGTAGATTTTCACAGCAGGGAGGACAGCAGGGAAAGCAAAGAGCTCTAATTTTATTTTAATTAAGCTTTTCTGTTAATCAGGATCAGAGGATTCTGCCACAAAGTGGGAGAGGAGGAGCTGTGTGATGATAGACTTGCTCCATGCTTGACTCGGTCAAGTGGCTTCCATTTTACTGTGGTTATAGCATGAAGTGTTTTCAAGTGCTGCTGAAGGGGCTCTTCAGGTTGGGAATGAGCATACAAGGAACAGAATACAGCTCTTGATCTCTCTTTAGTTCTATGGCTTTGACAACTTTCAGCAAGCTCACAGGGCTACAACCCTTTCCCTCCCAGAAGGAGAAAAAAATTAGTAGGTAGAGTCCTGTTTGGAAGGTAGATGGAGAAAACACAGATTATTTCTTTTTTTTCAGTTTTGATCTTTGGAACTCTCTGCTTAAGCTAAAGACTTTACATGGTTTGCATCATGACACAATTAGTGCCTTGTGGGAAAACAGTCACTGTGATTGGACATGAAAATCTTCAAATCTGTAGCTGCCAGGTCCTCTTAACTCTTGGCTGTGGGTTAGAAATTAAGCAGAGCTGTTTGCTTTGTACGAAAAAAGAATTTTTTCTGTATATAGACTAGTTAGTAACCAAAATGCAGTTTTCTATAGGAAAGAGATTGTTTTAGGTAAGTGTGATGTAGCTGGTACCTGTGAATGTGCCTGAACCGAAGCAGAAGCATTCAAAGAGAAGAGGCCCCTGGGTAATGCCTTTTCAAAGCTGACACTCACACAAACACATTCCTTCTACAAGAGTACAAAACAAATGATTGGCCCAGATTGCAGCTTGGGTTTGCAGTGTGGCTCTGGTCTCCTGATCCACGCCCTGACAGGCTCCCTTAAACTGTTCAAGATTAATAGTAAAGGCAATGTTTATTTTTTATAGAACTCCTGAAGAAATCTTCTGTTCCAAGAACTAGCTGTGGGCTCACTGTTCTCTTCTAAAATTTTCTGAACTGCCTTAGAAATACTTGAAAGGATAAGAATAGTAAACCTATTATCTGATAATTACCTGCTGCAGGCTGACTACTCATTTGCATGTTCTGATTCTGGCTTTGCATTATATAATTTTAATCTTTTGATAATATCCCAGTTATGAAGGGACTTGGCTTTTTTTCTTATTAACCACACTATCAAAAAGCTATTGCAAGACATTCTGGATCCAAATGGTAATGTTTGGTCCAAATATGTCAGGGAGCAACTGGATTTCAATTTCCCCAGCTAAGCCTGTAGCTGTAGCACTCAAATAATTTTGAATTGGAGTGGACTTGTAATCAGTGAACTCAGAATGAAAAAGAAACATCAGAACTCTATTTTGGCAGAATCTTTAACCAATGCAGGAAAGAATTTTTAAGGCAGCAGTAGGGGTTCTTTGTTAAGTTACTCTAAAACAATTCATTAAAAACATAAACCAAAGATTTATCTGGGATATAGCTTTGCTAATATTAATTAATTAATCATTTGCAATCTGAGCCTCTTCCTAAAGTTTCTAGGCTTTTTGGACTCTACATATCTTCCTTTCCCACATTGTATGTCAGGAAGTCAGGAGGGCCCCTGTTTTAATGAGCAGTGTAAGGTATTTGTGTTTTAAGTTCAGAAATTCACTTGTTGTTAGGGTAGTTTGTTCATAGGTTTTAGTTTGTGTGCAAGAGTATCATTACATCAGATAATTCTGCACAGATAATTCATTTCCATGATTTAGGATGTTCTTAATTGCTTTACTGAGGGGAGATTGAGCACCTTTTAACCAAACAGCTGAACGATTTGCTATGACAATTCTGCCACTGTGCATTCACTTAATTTCCAATTAATCAAACATTCAATAAATCATTAGTATAATTACACCTGCTCAAATATTCCTACCCCAGCACATTAGCTATGCTCAGGCAGACTCTTTCACCAGCTGTGTGAATGGATTCATTTGTCTGACCCAGTTGGTTGCACGTCCTTGCTTCTTATGAGCCTTGAGAAATGATAGGGCAGAAATTTTAATTATTTATAATACCAGGCATTCTTTTGATTCGTTGTTCATGCTTTTCGCTTGGATGCTTCTATAGCAACTTAAAACAAACAGCAGTGCAGTAGAGGCTGGTTAATTTCTGAAGATTTTGAAATCATTTCTATTCCCCTGCTGTGCCATTTTCCTAATTACACCCTGTCCCCAAGTGCATGATAATTCCCTCATCACCGTGCATCTAAAGCACAGATGATTAAAACTGTATAGCCTGGGTCATGTAAATGTAACCACAAGTGTATCCTCAAAGTGCTTTGCTGAAAGCCAGTAAACTGGTCCCAGAAACTAATTTTAGGACCTGTTTTTAAAAAATTACACAAGTAGAAATCCACTGACATGTCTTCAAAATATCAGTATAGTTGCATTTATTGTCTGAGGAAGGCTGAACTTTGAGGCAACTCTCCAAGTATTGAAGGAGGTAGCTTTGAAATGCCTGTGCTACGTAGGTGTGTGTTGCTATTTGCTCCCTCCACACAGATAAGAAATCTGAATTTCCTCAGGTACAAGTGGGATTACTCAGTATTTGTATCTACTGATTGTTTTAAGCTTTAAATCATACTTAATGTGTGTCTTTGTTGTGAGGCTTAAAGTAAACAAACCCGGACATGCAATCTCAGTCTGTAATATTTTAAATAGGAAGCTCTTTATGTGGGTGTAGACACATTTTAAATTGTGTAGTGTAGGTTCTGTTGCTTCAAAAATAGATTTACTGGTTACAACGTGCCTGTATTTTATCTTTGAGATAGGAACTGGAGGAGATTCATAATACTTTAATCCCTTAGTACAAATAGGTAAGATTTTTTAAAATTAACTGAAGGTGTCATGATCCATCCAGACAGTAAAATAGGTTAACTTTCCCCTGGCAACACATTCCCTATTCTGTTTATACTTTATTTTCTTTTTACCGTATATGCCTTGTGTAGTACTAAGGGGAAGTTCTTTAACCTGAAGGGAAAAGGCATCAAAGAATCTATTGGGGAAAAAAAAGAGAGAGAAGAGAGAAAAATGCACTAATTGGACATTATTTTCATTACTTAAACATTTGTCAAGTTTCTTTCTCATCTGTTAAAAAAAATTATTAGTAAAGTGCATCAGCACATGAATTCTCTGACCCTTTCAGTCTGTGAGAGCGCTGACTGGAAAAAAAACCTGCTCTGGATAAATGTTTCTTGGCTCCTCATGGCATGGGTCCTTACTGCTGTGGCTGACAGAAATGTCTTAGTGCATAGAAAACAGGGAGATTTATTTCTCCATTAAGCTGCATTTGGGTTTGGATATTCTGCCCAATGCTATTGAACAGGAGCTTTCCAAATTGTTTGTTTACATTTCTAATAGTGGCTCAGCACATGATCAGTGTAATGCACCTGCATGGCCAGGTTTGGGTGGAACCCAGAAATGCTGCTGTAAGGTGTAGTTTGAGCATTCTGTGGAATGTCTGGAATCCTGATTGGAAATTTTAGTGCCTTGTTTTTAGTTTCCCTTGTGTTTTTGGAGTAGTGCAGTACAGTAACATCACCGGACACACTTCCCTACCTTTACAACCTTAAGATTCCCTTTTGCTTCAGTCCTGAAAACTTTGAAACAAATCTATATTCTCAAAATTTCACTTCACCTATCTGCATTTTATAGTCAATCATTACATTTCCTTTTACAATTTTCACCCTCTGAAGCTGACAGGATTCTTTATCTAGGCATTTTATTTTAGTTCCCCTCATCCCAATCCTTTTCACACTTTCAAAATGTCTTCCCAAGTCTGAGCTCATTTAGCTTTACTGAAGTTTGTTGTAAATAATTTATTACCTTGAAACATAACAGTCTAGGAAATTAATCATCATAAACAACAGCACAGCTTTTAGTTGCCTAGGGACAGGGTCATAGTCTGAGCAGAATCCTCTTCACCAGTTAAAACAGGGATATAAAACTCCACTTGCCATTACAAGGTCTTCTTCAGGAGTTTTCTTTAAGATTTCCCTTTGTTTCTTTTCTGGCTTATCAAGTACACAGTGTGGGTTCTTTTTCTGAGGCTCTTCAGCAATTTAGTGAAAGTATTATAACATTTGATTTTTTTTTTTTTTTAATTGCTAAGTTTTTTTTGACCAATATCTTGTAACAGACCTTCTCTTCCCCAACATCTCTCATCCCTCTAGGTCTGGAGGGGCACAGTTTAATTCCAGGTTCACATTTTCAGAAATACCCTGCCGGGTGTTGGTGAGTGTTTTGAGTGCTAAAAGATGATAGCTTGCAGCTGGTTTGAAGCACAAAACCAACCTCTAGTACACACAAACTTTATTAAGCAGCCAAAAGAATTTTGGCACCCTTGCTTGGGGACCACAGGCATGGAAGGTTGGCTTGGTGGGCAGCGGCTTTGCCTGGGCATTGACCTTCCTCTGGGACCTTATCACTGTCAGATGGAGCCAGTTTGTAACTGGTGGGTACTGGGAATGCAAGAGCTGTGTCTCCATGCCTAAAAGGCCAGGCAGCCTAAAAAGAGGCAACATAAGGAAATGGAAGATGAGATGTCTGGTCCAAAACCTCATTGCCAACCTCTGGTAGATTCTGTAATTCACCTCTGGATTATCCTGAGCCTTGATCAAAATCTGTTCACAGTCATAGAATAAACAATACGTTAGTTTGATGTCATTATTACCTATGCAAATATAATCAATTTTCAGTTCTTCCTCCATTCATTCACTTCCTTTCTGTCTGACAGTGTGAACTAACTTTGTAGTACAAAATAAATAATATCACGGCATAACATAGAAGCATAACAGGTAGAAATAGTCAACACCTTAAGATAAAACAAGCACAAGTGAAAGTGAAAATGCTCCCAAAACATGCTTAGAAAAGAGAGACAGAAGGCTAAATTAAAATAGTTTCAAATATGGACATTCACATTTAGGAAAAAAATTCTTCACTTGAACTCTAGAATACCACGTAACTCTATCATACTGAGGAGGGCAAATCAGTGTCCGTCATCCCAAACTGGATTTGAAATAGCAGATCACATTTCCACTCTTCATTATGCAGAAAAATGGCATTAATGTTGGTAGGATTTTCTAGCAGCAGTTAGCCATGTGCAGAAGTTACTCAGCTAAACCATGCCACTGCATAGACAAACCCATTTAATGCTATCTGCAATGTAAGATTTATTTCAAATGAAGGGGAATTAGCTTCCCAAACTGTCAGATTTACTTTTTATGGACCATTTCAACAAGTAGAAGACCACACTGGAAGCAGGCATCTAGATGATGGAAGAATCGAAAGAGATTTAAAGTTCCTCTCTGTGCATGTGTTTGTTCCCCAAATACCTCCTTCCCTCTAACCCCCTGAAACCTGGTGGCAGATACCTCATAGCTGTAAAGTCTTTCCCCGAGCATTTGGAGAATGGGAATATTTAAAGGCAAAATATGAACATAGAAGGCTACTGTTTGCATGGGCTGAGCAAGAACTACCAGGGCTGCTGATTTGTATGACAAATTCCCCCAGCTCTTTATTTTGAAATCTAAAACAATTATGATTTTTTTATTTGATGTCAGATTCTGATATCAGCCAGATTGCCATTTGTTAAGCCCCCTTTTTAAGATTGTATTGCTTTCAAACTTGTATTATTTTCAATATTCTTACAAAATATTCTTTCTAGATCTGAAACAGATCTGCATAGCACCTCTGAAATCATAGTTTTTATTATATGGATGGTAGTCTGAAGAGTGGGGAGAATTTTTTTGAGGACTACCTACACCTCCCAATATATTATCAGTAAAGACTGTTCCATGAGGTACTTATAAGACCTCCTAATTTCATATTAACAGTTGATTAAACTTAATAATACAGTGAGTATCATATCAAAGCATATAATTGTAAAATGCTTTGCCTTTTGGAGCCCAGAAGAGTTTCTATGGTGATAACTTTAGAGGCTTATAAATGTTTTTATGTCTTTTTCTCAGATTAATAAAATTTTTATTATTTTAGAACTATGTTTGGATAGGCTACAATTAAATTAGTTTCATGAGCAAACTAAATTAAAAGCCATAGTCATCAATACAGAGTGAATGATTGGGCCAGGGCTCCATTTGTGCTGTTGTTGTGTGTCCAGATGGGTGCTTTGCTTTCCCATATTTGTCAGCAAGGAAATCTCAGAGCTCCCTAACATCTGTGGGAGGCTGGAGCACACCCATTAGATTATTTCCAAACTGCAACGAGCAGCCTATTTTTTTCTCTCAGATGATGATCTTTGTGGTCCGTTTGTGAAGGGAGAGTGGCTTCACTGAGCCCAGAACGAGCAGGAGGGATCTGCTGACTGCGCTGGGAGTGGCAGAAGCACCCGGTTACCCAGTGATCTGCTGCTGCACATTCTCAGGGCTCCAAAGTGTGAAAAACGAGGTCCAGTCTTCTGTTGGAAATTTTTAAAAGTTTATTAAAGGGACAATTAGGAGACAGGAAAGCAAAAGTCACATCCAGCCGGGTGCTTGGCATAAAGCCAGGAAGCACACCTTAGCCCAGAAAAGCATTTCTTTAAATGTACCAACTTGTTCCATATCCATAGACCCTCATACATGATGCAAACATTCCTTTTTTTGGTACTCTCTGGATGTCAAAGCCCCCTCCATTCCCTCTTGTGGAATAATTTAACATTTTATTACTTCTTGGGGTTCCATCCTGCAGATTAAATCTTCTGGTGGCTCCATCCTGTCACGTCTGGGGTTTGTCACCATTATTCTTCGTCCAGATAGGATAATCCAAGAATGTGGGGAATTATCTTTACCATTCTCTGAGTTAACTCACATGAGTTAAAGAAGCATTCTACATATCACACTACTATTCCTAAGTTTTGTTAATAAAAGAAACTACATTCATACAGTGAAGTTTTTAACATTACACATACAGCATTCACTTTAATATTTGCGAAAAGCCAATATTATAATATGTATTTATAACAAAAGGATCTCTCATTTCAGAGTTTGGAAAAGCACAGATACAGGGCAAACACTTCAGAGCTTCCTCTGCCAACATAAAGCAGCATAAAGGTAATTTCCATACCAAAAGGCAAAACTCTGTGCCGTGATCAGTAGCTGCTGCTTCTACAACTGTAGTACTATTCCTAAAGGATATGGTAAACAAAGTCCAACAGCATTTTCGACAAGATCATCAACTCCGTCACTTCCTGGTGCTCCAGGAAGGGCAGAAAGGGTCCCAAACTGAAGCAGAAAGCAGAATTCCTTTGCATTGCCTAAAATCCGTGGCAATAAATATCAAGCAGACTGCAGAAAATAGGCAGTTTTGATGTTGACAGAAAGGATGTCCGTGCCAAGTTTGAGAATTTATCGAGGCATATTTCACCCTGGGAGAAGTGCCCTGGCAAGGTCAGGTACCAGCTTGGCGAGGCCCAGCTTTGTGCCATTGGTCCCAGCTCTGTGAGCTCATCCTGCCCTGGCGCTGCCTTGGGCTCAACATCTCCTGTTTTGAGAAGAGCCCTGGCTGTGTTTGGCTTTCTGGGCCCTTCCCCTCACTCACTTGAACTGGAATTCATGTACATTGTCCTTCTGAACTGCTCCTCCTTTCTGGCTGTCATTTCATAGACACTTCTCAATACTTACTCTAGTTTGTGACAAGAAATGTTGTCTTTTATGAAGTTACTGTCTAAAAGTAGTTTGTAAATACAGTCAGATTAATTGTTTTCTTTTTAAGTATAAAATCCTTTCATGCGTATTTTTAAAAGCTCATGTAACTCATTTCCTCCCAGTTTATGTGTTGGTTTTTATTGCAAGGTAAATTTAGCATGGGCTACTTTTTGATAGAATTTTTAAGGTGGAGTAATACACAGTTCCTGTTGGCAGGATCAGTTGGCATTTTATATTTCTGTTGTTAAGAAAACCAGCGTTTTCTTAAAACCTTGAATAGTAAGTGATCATAGTCATAGACATCATACCACTACCACCCTGCAGTGCAGAAATCAACACCACAACTCAAACTGGAAAAAAACCCAAGCCCTAAACCCCAAACCAACCAAACAAAAAACCCCAAATGAACAAAAAAACCCCCAAACACAAAACAAAAGCAACACCAGCTTAGCTTGCATAAATAAGAAATATTTATGCTCTTCAGGACAAAAAGCTTTTCCCCTTGAGCATGACATTGTATTTTTCTTGTGTTTATGGAACTACATGGTGCCATAGGACAGATACAGTTAAGGATGATTCTGAGCAAATAATCCAGAAGTTCTTTGACTCCTGTGTTGAACTTGCTGCTTTTTGCTCCCAGGAGTCACCCAAAGTCATCACCTGTTCTTCCAGCTTCCTGTATGGATGGAGTCTGTGTTAGCTGATAAAAGAACATCATCCGTGTGATTTTGTGACTTGAGAGAAAATGTAATTTTGTTTTACCAGTCCAGGAGGGGGCAGTAAATTTCTTTTTATTGTCTTTGGAATCAAGCCCAACCTTCTCTCACCATGAAAGGCTCTTCTCTTTAAAATAGCACTTTTTAAAATTAGAAATCAGTATTGTTACTCCACGATTTCTTAGCACTGTCGTTGTTTTTAACTCCCTTTTCCTGACAGTCTTCTTTATAAAATAGAAAATTACCAGCACTTTCAAAATCAGTCATTTGTAGCTTTGATCTTCAATATATTCAAAATAATCTGTAATAGGATAGGCATTTTAAATATTAAAATTTCATATGTAATTTATTCCATTATTTTGTCAGTTTTGTTGAAAATACTGTATTTTCAAAGAGCACTGATGAAATGGAGCAGACTTTGCCTCTGTGCTAAAATAATCTTGTTTTCTTTTCTTTCCTAACCCTAATATTCATGTACATATGTACAGAGGAATCAAGCTGATTTTAAATACTCCCAAATTGCATGTTTGCATTTCTCAGTATATTATAGTGAAATAGAAATGAATAGGAGGCAAAAAAATCTGGTTTGTATGAATGCACATCATTTTTCTGGGCAGTTTTTATGATTCAAAGTTATTTTTCTTACTTGGCTTGGAGGTAGAATGGAAATGATTATTGGCTTTGAGAGGGAGAAAACAGAAGTACAGATCTAGTGCATGTGACATTGGTTGGGGAGGACAATAAGCTGTTGCAGTCAGTGGATTCTTTGGAGTTTTGTTTTTGCTGTTGGGCAAAGTTATTAGCATGAAATTTCAGGTGCAATTACAGTGGTGTCGTGATTCCAAATAACCCCTTTGAAAGTTTTCACTGCTTCTAATTGCTGCAATTCTCCAGAAGTTTCTGGGGAAAAAAATGCCACAAAACATAAGTGATAACACACTCATAGTCGGTCCAGAAGTTCATCCCAGAGGGAGCAGAAGTAGTACTTTTCACCTTGATCCTCCTCAAATGGGATATTTTTATAAGGTCTATTGAGGGGTTGTGGTGGTGGTGGTATTATTAATTACGTTCAATTATTTGTTATTATTAATGACTTATATTTAGGCCCACATACTTGTAAGCTGGATGGGAGATTTGTAAAGCCCTGGCTGGGGTGTTCTGAGCAGTGGGAACGTGTTCAGTGCCCTCAGTGCAATTGGTGCTGGTATTTGGAAGGTGTTCCTCGAGCTCTGGGAACACAGAGCGCTCCTGTGGCGGCACGGGTGGTGTCCCACAGAAATATTTGCTGTTCATTTGGTGGATGAATCTACCAAATGGTGGATGAATCTATATGTACTGTAATATTTCCCAAACCAACTATTTTTCTTCACACCCTGTAATTTTTGTGTTTAAAATGTGTTCAGCTGATGGTTCATGACCCTGCTCCACCACAAACAGCAACAGTTTATTTCTTCTGAAGGACAAACTGCTGTCACAAAATTACTTTGCATTTCACTGTTTCTATTTATTGCTTGTACTACTACTATCATTATTATGCACTATAATGATCATTTAGTGAAAAAATATCCCAACTCTATCTTCTTAATGCCATTTGTGGAGTTAGAGGGTGCTGATGGGAAAAGAAATTATTTCATATGGAAATGAGTCTGAAATAAATTCTAGCCTACAAATTTAGAATAGGAGTGGGCTGGAAGAATGTGGGAGAAACTTTGTGAGTGACTTGAATTAATAAATGAAGTATAGATTTTGAGTGAGCGCCAGCTCTGTTGAGTACAATAGCTCTGTGTAGAGCTAAAACTCTCAGACCAAAGTTATCAAAATCAGATGCCTAAAGTTGCATATGTAAATGTGATTTGATTCCCAGCGTGTGAGTCAACCATGACTGGTGATGGAAGTTGATGGGAACTGCTTATGGTTCCTAGCTATTAAAAATAGATTGCTGGTAGATATTTTATTGTTCCCCAACAGATTATGCCCAATAGCTGAGGAGTCCCTATGTTACAGCATTTATTGATGATATGTAACTTCAGTGACATTTATCATCCTCCCCTATTTTTGTTTTTTGAGATTAAGGACCCAAGCACTTGATGACTTTATTTGCCTTTAACCATACAATATAATTATTTAGGATATTTGTTTTATATGTAATAGCTAATAAATACAATATTTATTTCCAGTGTTTCCTCAAAAGAGAAGGAAGACTTCTGGAGACTTACAGAAGGGTTTTAGCTAACTGTTTATAGGTATTCTACCCTGTAGAAGTAGCTGAAGTCATCCTGGGGATGCTCCTATTGAGTCCTGAGCACATTCCTTTGAACAATCTCCTTTGTCTAGTGAGGAGCTCTTGATTACTCTTGTGTTTTCTAACTTAAAAGAGACTTCCAAGTCTCCCTGTGCTTGCTGGTACCTGGAATTTGGAGTGAGGCATCTCATGTGCTGCCTGTGCCACGCTGTATTTCAACTATCCTGCACTGGCAAGAAAAATCGGGGAGGTTGGGTTATACATTTCATGAATTTTATGGCTTTATCATTCCTTACCCTTTTCCTTTACTCTTTAGAAATGATGTATACTTAAGCAGCAACACTACTGAATCTATTTTTAAATCGCTGTTGAGAATTGTTGCACACCAATATCATGCATTTTTCATTAATCTAATCTTTTCAAGATTTCTTTAATTCTTGCTTGACCTGAAATGTTTCCCGCTACATTTTGTGCGTGGAATCACTAGTACTGTTTTACTACCTCTGACTGGAGGCACATGATGGTACTAGAATACAAATTACATTCATCAGAACTTAGAAAATTCAATAGTCAAAGTGGGGAAATGAGCTTAAGCAAAAACTCTTCAAAGATGAACTCCAGTCCATTTTTCTTTTTATAGCTAGGTGTTAAAAGAGATAAAGATACTGCATTCTGAAACAGTGATACATAGCAAATAACCTGTTACTTTCAAAACAATATGTCATGATTCTGTATTAAAAAGGGTCACTTTTAGGTCCTTCTGTCTTCATAAGCTTCCTAACTATAGCTAATGTCTGATATTGATTCTGAATAATTTAAATCACAATAAAATTGGGTTTTCATGACAGTCAGAGACATTTTATATTTAATGTTCATTTAAAGAAACATAGTGCCTTCTTACCTTCTGAATTTCAAAGCCATTAAAGTAATTGCAGGTCGTTAAGCTAAATTTCTTTGAATAATCAGGACAGTTAATCTAATTCATACACCATTCAAACCAATGGGCAGGAAAGATTGGAATGGCAGGCATGGATTTTCGAGAGATTCACCAGGTGGATCTTCTGATGTGCTCACCAGCATTTCCTCAGAAATCACCCTCATGCTTCAAACTTTTGGAACTTGATATTGTGTTCTGCTTTTGTCTTTTAAAATGGACAGTCTTCAAAAGAGAGGAGGCTTAAGAGGATTGTTTTCTTTTTCCTTGGAGCAGCCAAATCACTGTGTAGTCATAAAGATATTTATTGTGTGCTACCATGTGTTTTACCAGAACTTGCTTTATGGACATGTTAACTAGCACGAAAACATTCCCAGATGATGTCCCATATTTAGCAAGTGTTATGATTTAGTGTGAAGGCAGTTGGAAAGCAAATGCATAAACAAATAGCATCTAAAAATAAAAGTGTCTAGGTCTTACGGGGAGAATGGATACATTTCATCTCTTAAGGTTATTGCTCACTTCTTTGGAGGTAGGAAATGAGGGTAAGGCAATGGGTTGGTCATGGAACAGACTTAAAGTATCTGAGTTAGCAGACAAAAGCAGTGTGTGCAGGCGTGTGTCTCTGTCAGGCCCTGCCCATCTCTGCACTGCCTTCTCAAACATCCCCACCCGCAACACGAGGCAAGGACAGAGTAAAGACACTGACTACCTCTAATTGCCTGCTTCATTAGTGAGCATGAAACGCAAACATGAGAAACTGAGAGTTTGGAGTCTTGAGTATTTGATGTGCTGGGGTGTTTGAAGAAGGGCAATGGTTTTGATCCCTGGACTTTGAGTTGTGCTAAACGAATGCATTTCATGAGGTGAACAAGAGCAAAACAAACGCTCCCAAGGGCAAAAATGGGAGCGCGGGCCTTGTCTCTGCAGTTGCTGTCCAACAGGCCTGCTCTGGAACGAGGAGGGAAATCCCATCAGTCTGGGCCGTAGCAAGCAAGCAGAGGATGCTTTGCAGTTGCCTGCTGGTGTGAGCAGCTCCTGCTGTACCAAGCGCCTGCGGAGCCGCGGGGTCAGCCCGTGCTGTGCTGGGGGGACCCGCACCTGGCCTGTGTTGCACTATTATCTCAGCCTTCTAATTGTTTGCATACCTTGGAGTCAGAGAATCAGAGATTCTCACAGTTTCGTACAAATAACACCTGTTATTTATCTAGTTGCTTTCTTGTGTTGTACATTCCATTTCCATGATAGAGAAAGATGATGGGCTCTTAGTCCATCCAGTGTGAGGGAGAAGGTGTTAACCTCAGCTTCCAATCATCTGTAGTTATAAGGAATGTATAAATACGGTAAAGTAAAAATAAAGATGCTTCTTCTGCTTCTTCTTACCCTTCTGACATCTCTCCTGTCTATGTGTCATTATTGTGGCCCCTAGCGCCACATCTGCTGACCCAACACAGGCCTGGGCCTCAGGCTCCCTGGGCTTGGGGGTGGCAGCTGCTCTCCCCGTCCCTCCGGCCCCCTCTCAGTACACTCTCCGAGCTGCTCTCTTTGTAACCAGCAGATCTCTTGCATCTGCCTACACCTTTGCAGCTGTATTTCATAATCGGGGATTTATACTCGCACACAGTCCTTTAAATAAGTTCGAATTTTCATGACAATAGACTATGATAAAAATTAAGATTTTTTTTTTGTTGTTCTCGAAGGAAAGCAGGTGTATTATTTTTATTCTTCATAGGAATTAAAATGCACTTTAAAAAAATCCAAAAAACTTCCCACAGTGGTTTAAAATTAAAAAAAGGCAACCCCCCCCATCTTTTCATATCCAAGACACATGACCAGGGAAGATTTTAAGCTCATTTTTGATCAGGCTTTTACTCTGTCAAAATCGTGGAGATTATTCTTGGTGGGAGATTTTCAGTCGAGATAACACTGGTGGTTTTGACTTTGCTTTTGGCTTGATGTTATTTATAATTAATTAGTTTACCGTTCCTTTTCATAAAAGGTATTAAAGGAACCCCAAATTCCTTATTACTGTTTTACAGAGTCTAAATATCTCTTAGAAACTGAGGTATTTTCCACAGGTGTCATATGTGCTCTGTGAAGAGCTGATTTGCAGTCTTACAGTATAAGCAAGTTAGATGCATATATTCCAAAAACTGTAAGTCTGGAATTTCAGTACTAACTATTAATATTTTGAGGTCTGATGACAGAACTTTCCTCTAGGACTCACCTTGTTTCTTAAGCAGAATCAGTAGATCTACATTTGATTTTGCTTGCTTAGTAAATGGATATGTTAGGTAACTTCAGTGAATTCAGTGGGACTTAGGTCCCAGCTTAGGCAAGATTTACAGTACTGATTTTAGTGGATTTGGTTATTTTTCTATTATGTTATGTGAGATTTGAATAGATTTTTTCAAGCTTAAAAACTAATACAAATTAATTATAAGAACTCCTGCTTTGAATTGCGTATTCTTTTGATAAATTTTCAAAAGTAATATTGGAATAGTGTTTTGAAGCTGCTGTTATGATTTAGAATGTGAGAGAATGCACTTCGAATAGAATGTTATTATTTTTTAGTCTACTAATTTTTTTTTCAATTGTTTTAATTTTTGGTCTATATTCTTACTTTTACTGACATAATGTCTGAAATACACTCAAATGCATGTTGCAGCACTCAGCTTAATTATCTTTATTTGAACCCGTATATAAGGCAGAATATTTTCTTCCTATTCTATGTCTTGTCAGTCAGGTACATTTAATTCTTAAAATCTTGAAGACAAAAAACCAAACCTAAAACAAAGGCACCATTCAAGAACTTTGAGCTAAATGCATGTAAGCATGTGGGGAAAATATATAAATTATTCCCTAGAGTTAAATAATGGATGTATTTATTAGCATGCTATCTAAGTGCCACAGTTCACATATGATGTTCTCTGGAATTACAGCAATGATGTGCTGTACTTAAGCACATATGTTTTAGTTATGCCTTTTGAATTGTTAGGAGTTCATTTCCCTTCCCTTGCTCAAAGCTAATGAACATTTTTTTCAACTGAGTTGACTTGCTGACCTGTTAGTTTTTAGTTTAACTTCAAAATTATGTTAATTTTTCAAATTCCTCCTGAATTTTCCTTGATTTCAGTGGCCAATTGCCTCCAAGTTTCCTTTGACCAAAATTAATAATTACATTTCATTATGCTCAAAGTCTGACCTTTTTAATCTGCATATTTCTTGTAGGCTATGCTGGCTTGTTTCCACTGCAATACATTAGAATGGAAAACTATTAGAAATATTGATTTATCATTTATAATGGCCAAGTGATATATTGAAATGAAATTTGGATGCTGTCCAGCCCTCAGATAACATTGGCATTGTTGGATGAAGCTGCATGATCTCATCCTAATTAGTGTGCTGGTTCCATGTGAAAAGCACAGGGAAAATAGTCCTGGGAGCTGGTCAAAAGTAGGAGTTCAGTGCTGAAGGCTGGAATTGTTACAGCGTGCCACCTTTAATATTTAATATTCCATATGCAGAGAAATCATCACTCGGCTTTCTCTCCCCTCCTTTTTCTTTTTCTTCCTGCCTCAACATTCCCTTGTTCTGGAGCTGTTCTGGGTAAGGTGTGGTGCACATCCATGGCGGGTAGATACAGCTCTGTGTTGGTTATGGGTCACATCCTGCAGTGCACTTGGTGCAGCAAAGCTTCTTTTAATCAGGTGAATTTCTAATCAAAGGAATTCAAAAGCATTTATCTCAGCTTTTACGTGCTTTTCCTCTGCTAAGTCTGTGATCCCCACCACCTCTTGCATTGCAGCACATATTCATTCTAGTATCTCCTGTAACATGGAAACTTCAGAAAATAAAGGTGTTTCCAGTTAGCATGTGTGTGCCCTGTATATGGGGTGGTGTCTGTATTCATTGATTATAGTCTTTATTCATTTATTTGAGCTTTTTTTTCCCCTGCTACCAATCAATCCAACAGCCATTGGACTCGCAGGCTTGGTTTCCATATTGGCTTTTTTTCTTTTTTCTTTTTTTTTTTTTTTTAAATGCTCTTTCCTTTTATCTCTGAGGCTTCTGAAGCCTCCCTTGCCCCTCTTTGTTCCCTGTGTGTGTGGAAGGCAGCGGAGGGGAGCTGTCCCCAGGCTCACGTGGGGTGAGCGGGAGCGGTGCTGCCGTCGCTGGAGTTCCCGTCCGATTGCACGGTGATTGAGCTGCCTGGGCTTCAGGGAGTTTGGAAGGGCTGGGTTTTTATGGTTGATATGTTTTTGGTCATTTGTCATAAAATCATTGCACCCGAGCTGTTTACTGGTCTGAATACTTAATTACTGCAGTAGCAGGGAATGGCACAAGCTGTTTGTGCTGCATACTCATGTAGAAATAGGAAATAGGTAGTGCGTCTATTTTGGTTTTTTTTAATGAGGGTTTTCCCTAAAGAATACCCATTTTATTTTTGAAATGATGGTGAGAACTTGTTTTGTTTTAATCCTAATGTGTGACAGAATAGTAATAATTTTATACCCCTAATGCATATTTCAAATTTGGATTAATTTATTTCTAGTGGTCATCTGTTCCTCTCCTGTTTTAGAGACTGCTTGACTGTTCATGCTTTTATAAGGATTTAACATTTCTTTTCAATACTTCAATAATGCAGAAGTAAGATGAAAAAAGTCAGTTTAATTTGTTTGTGGGCAAAAGGAAGGAAACACTGAGAATTGTAAATATAATAACTTCATCTTTTTTAAAACACTTTAAATCTTCTAGGGGCTCATTTTACTTTTAGGCTATTATTTAAAGAAAACCAACAAACCCACAGATTTTCATTTCCTAATTCTCACACTGTCCCTTCCTACTCAGGTGCTTCATAAGGGAGGAGAAGGGTTGGATGAAAAAGCTTACTTTTGGGTTTGGTGTGCTAATAGAATTTTTATATATCATATAATATTTTATCTTGCACTGGGCTTCTCAGGTGTAAGTCTGTTTTGAGTGTTATAGCCACACTTACCATAGAGATGGGTAAAACCAGAAAATTAATCTTTTAATACTATTTTACATAGTTTCTGTTGTAAAAGAAACCAGACATTTATCATCTTTGTTAGAGAAGGGCTCCAATTAGTTTGATTTCATGAAATGCAACAGACTCAGATCATGAAAACCAAAAAAATCCACAAGTTAAGAAGTACAGTTTAGAAAAGTAAAAGGAGATTTTGTTTTTCTAATTTGGGGAAAACAAAAGGGCTTTGCAAACTCTAGTGTAATTGTGTATTATCAAGTCGTATGACACTACAATGTTTAAAAATGGAAAGGAAAATGCATTTTTACACGCTGTGCCAATAGAAGCCACATTCAACAAATGGCTATCAAATAGAGTTTACAGTGGTGTTAGCACTCTGGCATGGAGGAACTGCCATGAAAACACTCTTCAGTCTGACATGATTTCATACAATTTTATGTGAGTCAATTTAATGCAAAATCTATTAATACAAGGACAGGGTTTTGGACAGATTTTTGATTCAGGTCCTCTTACTGCATCACATGCTTTAAACCTAAGAATAAAAATAACAAGATTCCATAGTTACACTAAAAACAATTAATTTTGATCATTGCCAGGTGAGCAGTTTAATTATAACTTGCTAAAAGAATTATTTTGTATGTTCATAATAAATTTGTGGCCTGGCTACACTTTTGACCAGTTGTTTTGGAAGATAATTTCTCACTCCAAACCTTCTGCTCAGAATGTTCATTGATTTTATTCAGAACGGAGAGTATTTCTTAGCTGGGTGTGCTCACACTGCTCCCATGACCCCACGTTAGCATGCAGGGTTTGGAGACAGGGCTTCCAATCCCAAAGGAACTCAGCTTGTCCAAATTTAATTACAAAATTACTCCTGTAGTGACGCTTTGTGAGTCGATTTATGATTTGCAAGCCTGTCATAAATGTTATTACTGCACCTTTATAAAATCAGTTGTCTTTGACAGTTCCTCCTCTGCTCTCCAGCCGATTGTTAGAACTGGCAGCTGAGTGACTGAGTTCAGGAGGACAGAGCTGCTGTAGTTTATTGTGCAGGAGGCGCTCGTCAGCTTATTTATTGTTGCAGTCAGTGCAACCTTCCCGAAGACAGTTGTGCCAGTGGGAAAGAACAGGGAAGGGTCTTTGCATAGGTTTTTCAGCGATGGTTATTTCTGCCCCACACGCATCCCAGTCGGGGAGCAAAGATGAGCCTCATGGGAAAAACTCCAACGTAAAGTAAAAGATCTTCGGGGCGGAGGAAGCATTTGGAATGGCCAGTAGGGGAACAGGACTTGGGTACGTACAGCAGTAGAGAGAAACCTGTGTGCCCAGGGCATGCTCCCACTGCCAGGGTCCCATCCTCCTAGGAGGAGCCTACAAGGGGAGAGATCCCCCACCGTTTATGTAGTCTTTCCCTAAAGCCCTAGACATGTTAATACTCAGTGGTTTTCACTGCCACATTGAAACTGAGAGTTCTCAGTACATATTTATGTGTAATTGTTCCAATGGACAGAGCCTTGGGTTGTGGTTGTATGATATACTGACTATTTCAATAGCACAAAAGCTTTACAATGTCCTGGCTGCTTGTTTTTCCAGTCCTCATTTGGGTTCACTCAACTAGTTCAGAGTTTGTAACTTGAATGGTGTTAGTGACCCAGCTTCCAACAGAATTGTAAGATCATTTTACTGATGCATCTTACAAAGGCGTTCTGCCGGTGGGAGGAGTGTGGTTCTCTGACAGGGTAGGAGGCCAAGCAAAAAGCTGGCAGTCTTTTAAGGGGCCTCCCTTAGAAGGCAGAGCCTGTAGTTGTGTGTCTGGGCTTGCAGTAGTCACCTACAACAAGTGGCAAGGCTGATAACTGGGTATTTGCCAAGAGTGGGGGAGAAGTGGGAAAGAGAATGTATGAACTGAAAGTAAGGACATGTCCAGCAGGATGGATACAGGCTGTGTCATTCGAATTCTGTAAAGGACTTAATCCAAAATGATTGTTCTGAGCAACTGGAGAACTTAAGTTCTGGTGATTGGGATTTTACTGCCATGCAGATAAGAGATTATTGCTTTCTCGGTTCCAGCAAAAACTATGTAATGTCAGTATAGCCCATTTGGGAAAGTTTAGCAACCTCAAAATAGAAGATGACTGTTCTCCTTTTTTCCCATTTATTTTACTGTTCTGCCTTTTCCTGCTTCCGTCTCAGCAGATGGGGATTCTGGATAGAGCTGGACAGTGTTCCCTAAAAGCAATGTTATTCCAAGGCCTGCTCAGAAGCCAGGTGCTGTGAACCAGAGACACATGAAAGGTTTTATGAATATGGAGTTGCTCAAGTCCCCATTTAACCAAAACCTCTAAATTGTATAGTCCACCTGAACTCACAATAAACCTTGCTAAATCTGGAAAGTTAGAATGAATGAACAACAACAACAACCAAAAAAAGGACAGTTTTCCTAACTTCAAAATGACAAACACACTATGCATTTCATAAACGGGTCATAAATGGAATCTATACACTTCAGCATTGTCTCTTTACTTTAGTGTATAGGAAACAAATAACTTTCAATTATATTTACTTTTGTTTTCAAATCCTGATGCTCCAAATAAAAAGCAAGGTTATTTTTATTGTTCAGAGGAAAGTATTCCATATATAATGTATAACTTAGAAGCTTCTATGAATATTTGCTTGGCAAATTAAAGTTAATGTTCACCCTATTGCATGGACAGTTGTTAATATATAATAATATATATAATTTCCTAGCACTGAGCTGAAAATCCATCCCTTGCTATCTCAGAGGTCAAGCTAGGTAATCCTGAAGCCAATTAGCTTTTGGAAGACTATATTAACTTATGAGAAATGTGTAGTTTGGGCTGGGCAGTCTATATTGCTCTGTGGACTGGGAGAGGAAACCTTGTCTCCTGTTGCTGTAAGGCTGAAATCACAGGATCACAGATTGGTTTGGGTTGGAAGGGGTGTTAAGGATCATCCAATTCCACACCTCCCAGTAGAGCAGGTTGCTCCAGCCATTACCATTCTCCATAAAATACACTCTACCTTAAGTAGGCATTCACAGACATTGCTTGTGTTTTGATCTTCAGAATGATAGAGAATAATTCCAACTGAGTAGGTTGGAAGGAGGCCTTTAGCTCAATCTCTTGCTCTGCCATGGGGTTCATGTACTGTTTTCATGCATTTGCATGTGAAATGGCATCCTGTCTTACAGTCTTCCTGCTAATGTGCCTCAGCCTACTTTCCATTCGTTTCAGTGAAACTCTGAAGTGCAAATAAAATGTGTGCGTTGGAAATATTTCATGCGCAGCTCTGTGAAGTTTGAAATAAGATATTTAGAGAGAGACAAATTCTAAGAGGACTACAGGATTACAAATCACAACATAATTTTAAAGTTGTAATGAGAATAAGTTGCACGGGAAGGTCTCTTAACAATTATTGTCATGAAAATGAAGTAACACAGTGTTAATGTTTCATGTATTCCGTGAAAGATGATAATAAACTGTACTGCTTTGACCTTATTAATGTTCTGTAATTTGACTTGCTGGCAATTCGCATTTTTCTTTGGTTACAGCCTTAGTAACCTCTGAAGAAGAGGTGGAACTGACAGTGAATCTAAACATAGCTGAGTACTCAAAAGGTCAGAAATATCAAGAATGATAATTCTGATACCTCCTTCTCATGACAAAGGTAGTAGCAAAAAGGCACACTGTGCGCATGTTAAAATAACAAAGCTTATTACAGGAATTTTTCTGTTATCTATTGAGAAGTATAAACAAAACCACACTTTGCCCTTGTAGCTTATTGAATACTCTAGTAATGTTTATTTTTTCCTTTTTGTAGAATCATTGAATTGTTTAGGTTGGAAAAAAACCTTTTGAGATCAAGTCCAAGTACCAGCAAGACCACCTCTAACCCATGTCCCCAGGTGCCACATCTACACCTCTTTTAAATCCCTCCAGGTGACTCCAGCACTGCGCTGGGCAGCCTGCAGCCTGACCACCCTTTCCATGAAGAATTTTTTTCCTAATAGGCAATTTAAATTTCCTCCTGACCTGTCCCTTGTTCCCGGGGAGCAGAGCCCAGCCCCCACCTGGCTGCACCCTCCTGTCACAGATCTGCTGAGAGTGAGAAGGTCCCCCTGAGCCTCCTCTTCTCCAGGCTGAGCCCCCCAGGCTCCCTCAGCCCCTCTGCACAGGACGTGAGCCCCACACCCTTCCCCAGCTCCCTTCCCTTCCCTGCACCCGCTCCAGCCCCTCAACGTCCTTCCGCAACTGAGGGGCCCACAACTCGAGCTGTGGCCTCCCCAGTGCCCAGCACAGGGCCACAAGCNACACGCCGTGCCCTGCTCCTGCCGGCCACGCCGCTGCTGACACAGGCCAGGGGCCATTGGCCTTCTGGCCCAGCTGGGCACACCTGGCTCTGCTTCAGCCGCTGCCCACCAGCAGCCCCGGGCCTCTCCTGCTGGCAGCCTTTGCACGCACTCTGCCCCAGCCCGCAGCTGCAGGGCTTCTTGCGGCCAAAGAGCAGCACCCGGCACTCGGGCCTCCAGAACCTCATTTGGCCCTAGAAATAGCAGTGTTTTATTTTGGAGGGCCCCCTGCTCTATAACTGCCTGAAAGGTGGTTGTAGCCAGGGGGGGGTTGGTCTCTTCTCCCAGGCAACCGCTGACAGAATGAGAGGACACAGTCTTTAGCTGCGCCAGGGGAAGGCCAGGGTGGACATCAGGAAAAAATTCTTCCCTGAAGGAGTGATTGAGCACTGGAATGGTCTGCCCAGGGAGGCGGTGGAGTCACCGTCCCTGGACGTGTTTTAAAAAAGCCTGGACGTGGCACTCAGTGCCATGGTTTAGTTGGTGAGGAGGTGTTAGGTCATAGGTTGGACTCGATGATCTCAAAGGTCTTTTCCAACATGGTTCATTCTGTGATTCTATGAACAAAACTACAGATGAAGGAGACTGAATTTTACACTCTGCTGAAGCTTTTCTGGTTCCACAGGCCAAATATTTCTTACTACATATTTTGGCTATGTAATTGAATACAATTTTTAAAAATAGTATAATCTTTAATCAGCCCTAAAGTTTCAGGTTTTTTCCCTCAAACAAAAACTTCAGATTTTCCAGGAATTTACAGAACAAAGTTATGGTATTGAACATGAAGGGCAAAGGTCTGATTAACATCTTAACAACATGCTTTGATTTCTACTTACTTGACTGAACACTGAATCAGGCAAGTACAGCCCAGTACTTTGTGATACTGCGCAATGTCATTGATCAATTTATTCCTCCATCATTGCAGAGTGAAATGAGTAATCAAACTTCCTAAAAAAAAAAGCTTTGTTCTTGGGGTTTTTTTTGAGGAATATTTTAGTATGTTAATGGAGATAAAGAGCATTTAACATGTGTCTTAATTTCCATGTGCAAATACACACGTAGATAAAATCCATTGAATTCTTTTTCTTTTAATTCTTTTACTTGTTGTAGTTTTGGGATAAGACAGTAAAATACTTTGTGGTTTCCTGTTTGTAAACCTAAATCTTTTTCAATCTTTCTCTCGTTCCAGTGTACTTCTAAATGTGAAGAATATAGGAAGCTGCTCAGAATGGTATAATATGATATTTTTCACAGTTGGTTTTATACAGATTGGCACAGTGTACAGATTAATGATGACAGTGGAGATACCATGTGGAATGCTCTTGGATCCTAAAGTTTTGCTAAAAAATTTAAATTATATTCAGACTATTTCTGTGGCACCTTTTCACTGGTAGGTTAAGTTTTTTCCGGGAAGTGTGTGTGAAGAGGGTCTTAACAATCTGAAAGTGTAATTTCATATACAGTACTTCTCACGGAAAATTGGATCCATGAAAGAAAGCCAAGACAAATATCCATGGGAGCTGAGAAGCTCACATTATTTTGCCAAGTGAGCTGAGCAGTACCTACATAGTTCCTTCTCCAGTAGCTGGATCCTTGGTAGGGCAGGCATAGCTTTGGGAAATGCCTTAAACAATTCTGCGATGTTGAAGATTTCAGTTTCAGCAATATTTAATAAACTTACCTGTATTATATGCATGGGATCAAAGTCTCCAGGCCAATTCATGGTGTGTTGAAGTTAAGGAAATACATAAACAGCAGTGACTTGAATACCTGTCCAGGTGTTTAGGGCATGGTTTCATTTTTCTTGCGTTCTTAGTCACTGTAGCACATTTGAAGATGTTTTTTTACTGAGACCATATTGAAATTCTTTCTTGTGTCATATTTCTTACTTTTTAAGACTGCAGAGTAATTATGTAACATTGTAGGAAATAATGCCAAAACACTTCAAGATTCACAAAACAAAGGCCAATTACTCAAAATAGTATTTTTTTTTTAATAAAGACTGACCATTTAGTAAAAGACAAAGAGTACATTCAGTCTTAGAAGAAATTAGCCAAAAGTCTTGGAAAATTCAAATGTTCTGAGCTTAGGAGATGGTGTCAGAACCCTGTCTTATGGACAGTGCTTTTGGTACTGATGAACCGCAGTTGGACAAACAGTTCCAGATTTCTGCTGTAGAACGCGCAACTTTCTTATATTTGTGAAAATTAATTTTTAACACAACTTTGTGGATTCATGAAGAGGCTTTTTCAGACTCTTGCTTTGCACTTTGTGCTGCTTTTCATGCTTTTGCCTTCGCAGCTCTGCACACATCTCATCTCAGTCCTGTTTTATGCCCAAACATACCTCTAGCCCACACAAAACAGCAATTATGTAATTTTTATTGTTGCACATCATTTACAATTTAATGCCGAATCCAAAATCTGAGGCTGTAGAAAATGTTATATATGCTGAAAAAATGAAATCCTACACCAGTAGATGATGTCTCAAGTGGCTGCTTCTTTATCATGCCTTGTTTTGAGGTTTGGCAGGATGGGAGGGGTCTCTCACTGCTGTGAATTTTGCCTCCAGCTCCAGCTATCTCACAACCTGGAATGAAGAGCCTGAGAGTGATTTGAAATTGTGAGAAAGATACATGTTAAAATAGTAGAGGAAAGTTTTATGACTCTTGTAATATTTTTACCAGAATGGTCTGGAACTGACTTTCAAGGAGGTGTGTTTATTGTGTTTTTGTCATTTGCTCTGTATTCCTCAGAAACTCCTTAATTTGGAATAGTATAATGAGGTTTCACTTATCTAAATATGTATTACAGCAGTTTTCTAGGATGTCTTGCTTGGCAGCTACTGTTACTTTCTACAGTGTTCAAATGACAAATTAGATTACCACATAAATTATACCATTAGTTTGTTATTAGTTTGTAATTAAAAATGACTTAATCTGTACATTACGGATTTTACAAGTGGCAAAAAATAGTGTCAGTGCGAGCCTACTCCAGTCACATGGAAATGGGTTTTGAATAAAGCACAAGAGCAGTGTGGTTGATAAATTAATTACATACAAATGTACATATCTGTGATTGCTTGGAATTTGTAAACAGCCGAGCAGTTGCTGCAGCTCACAGTGCACATGAACACATGGATGCTAATTCCAGCACTGTGTAAAGTTATATTGCAAGGTTGTGTGTTTTTATTTGTGCTTTTCAGAGAACACAATGATAAATCAAAAAGAGATGTTAGGTTTGTGTCAAATATTACACAATGCATATTCCATGGGGAACTCTCACCTGACTCTGAAACTGAAGACAGGAGCTGCTGCTGCATTTCGATGTTAGTCTGGGTGAGCAGGAGCTCACCTCGCGTTTATTCATAAATCCTCTTTATTTGAGTGCGGTATGGGTCCTAAAATGTGTCAAGAACGTGTTTCATGAAGGAGAGGAAAGGAACTGAAGGGAATGTGGTAGATCTTTAAAGTCCACTGGCATTCATAAAACAGATACAGGTGGGACATAAACTACAGAACCAGATAGGTGAGGAACTTGCTTACAGAATCAAAATGTGTGTTATACTGCTGGATCTGAAAAGTTTGAACAGCAGCTTTTAAAGATAAAGGTAAATTCCAAGAAGATTCTTCAGTTTAGTGTACATTATAAACACATTTATGTGATCCAATAAATACTGTCTCTATTTTTGTTTGAGAGATGTAATAGCAGAGAAGTAAAATGGTAAATCCCATGATCATTGCTTCTTTCTTCTCAAAGTTCACTTGGAGAACATTGTATTTTAATAGTGGGGAACAAAACAGGCTTCTCTCTCAGTAACACTGCACAAAGGTTAGGACAGTTTCTGAGTGGTGATGACTTGAATTTGTCGGTGTGAATTTGTACTTCCCTTTTGTTCTCTTAACTCTGTGAGCACTACACAGCTACCGCAGGCATTGCTGCAATATGGACTTACTAGCTGAGTAAAGTCTGAGCATCCTTCTGTCTTCCCTGAAGGCCTTACAGCAGTTCCAAACCACTTTGCAGCTGCAAGGGACGTGATGTTTGAGTTTGTGTTGGCTTTGGACAGATTACTAGAACAGATCTGGGCAATGAATGTGGCCTGGGCAGTGTTTAAACAGAAATATATCTGTGGGCAGAGCTCCTCAGTAAAAGCCCCAAGAACACCCCAGGAAAACTGTGAGGTACCGCATGGCTTCAGCGGCACCAGCTTCCATCGTCCTGGGGCAAGGCTTCATATCCCTGCTTTAGAGTTTGGTTTGCTTCACTGATGGGATGAACCTCTCCTAGAGCAGAAGCAGGCTGAGTGGAAACTTTTTCATGTCTTATTTTAATATTCAGCAGAGGGGAGACCTGGCCTGAAGCAGTAAATTGTTTCTTTAGAAAAGAGAAGTTATATGTAACTATATAAACGTATATAGGTAAGTACACAACAGATGTATATAATATGTGTATACACACACATGTATCTATCACTCAGTATCTACACATAAAAACACATTTTTTTAAAAAAATGACGTTAGAAATATTCTCTTGCATACAAGCTTTGTGTTAGAACGGTCTCTATCTGTCACTGAGGGCATTCCTTCCCTTGCAGGGGACTACCAATAGTGTATGTGAATTAAAAATACCTTCCAACTGGGGGCTCAAGGAGAAAGCCTTCAGCCTGAGAGAGGAGGTAACAGCTACAGGCTGCCAAGAGCCTACACAGTTAGGGTAGGAAATAAATAAAAAAGGAAGCCTAGATTGTTGTTCTGGAAGCCTCTGTGGGCTGTTTTTTGGTATGTGTTGCTGGATGGGGCTGGAGACCCTGAACATCTGTTTTGTATTCCTCTCACCTAAAAACCAGTGTAGCAAAATGGAGAATTCACATGGTATTCAGGAAGAAGAAATCCAGTTTCTCAGGCTGACACTTTCTTAAAGCTGTGAATCTTGATGTTTTAATCTCATGCATTTTGGTAGTGCTTGATATTCATAACTGGTAGGTTTGATAAATTTTTAACAAGGAAGTTGAAGATGAGGAGGAAACACAAGGGGAGTTTTGCATTTCACACCTTGTACTCAAGCCTTCAGGTTTAATTTTCACTTTTTGCCCCAAGAATGTTCCTTGGAGGAATACTGACTAGATCTCATGTTGCTCTAAGCTGGCTTTAATCAATTTAGTAAAATAAAAAACCAAACCCTGTAGAATTAGCTTTCAAAACCCCCAATTTTAGTAAAAGCAACAATATCAATGCTTGAGATTCAGAAGAGATCCATTTAAAACTAATATAAGTATATGTTTTTACTCATAACCTATGGGATAAATCTTGTAATTTCTGCATAAGTAAAATAACAGATATATCAAGATGGGAATACAGTTCAAATATATGCATTGCCCTAGTTGTATTATGGAAAGAAAATCTCATAAAAATAGATTAAAAGAGAAGGCCGATAAAAATTGAAACTGAGACACCAGCTAGGAAGCACAATTAAATTTATTTTAATTTCTAGTATTCTAAATATTTTATTCATAATTCAGAAAGTTATATTAATATGAGATTGGAGTTCCTGAGTTGATCTGAAGGAAGCCGTTACCTGCCTTTATGCAATTGTAGCAATTTTCTTTCTGTTGCATGGGCCTATTTCAATTAATGTATATTAACTTTCACACGAGCATCACAATTATGAGTGTGCTACAAGTCATTGTGTTTACTCAGAGATGCATGTGGGCTCTAACATTCTTCTCATTAAGGATAAATTAGAACTGGTGACTGTAGAACGATGACATGAGTTAATTGCCGAGGAGCAAGAGATGGTGCTTCTAACTCACGTTGGATTTACTGCCTTAATGAGGCAAAAGTTGTCTCTAATAATGTCTTGGATGTAGCCTGTATACAGAATTCTGCTGCTGTGGGTAATGCCACTGGATTCACTTCTTGGAATAATCCAGTGTTGACACAGCTTTGCACAAACAGACCTGACTGACCTGCTGAGAGGTGCTGCTGCCAAGGTGCCGCGTTATTAACAATATCACTGGTGTTAGAGAAATGTTTCTTGTGCTTCGTGCACAGTTTGGGAGGGGGCTTGAATTTAAATGGTGCCATGCTTCTTTGAGCAGCTTGATTCCCTGTGAAAGACCTGTGCCAGGAAACTCATGGTGTTTGGACATGGTAACTCATGGGAAGTCTCTGCAAGTGACGACAGCTGGTGCATGGAAATAGTGCAGGTTAAAGGAGCGAAGGCACACACAGATTCCAGTTACTCCTGTGGGAACTGGTCTTGGTGAAACTATATATTAAAGAAAGGATTTCACAAACATTTGAAGCTCTGTTTTATGTTACTTAGAAGCTCCTGCTGTTTACCATCTGTGTATTTGCACTTATTATTATTTAAAATATATTGCTATTTCATAACATATAATTACAAATGAATTGCTTTCTTTTAAAGGGATATAATTCCTTTTTAATTTAATTCCTTATGTATAAAATCCTATTAATTAAAATTCGCTTACTACATATCAAATTAAAAGAAAAGAACCCAAGAATTAAGGATGTTGACTTCATTTAAAAAATCAAATGCAAGCATGTTTGAGGAACATATTGTTGCAGCTGCTACTGTGTCTGCTGTCATGACACAAGTTGTTACTTCATTTATTTCAGGAACCTTTGTTTGGCACATCAGACATGCACAATTTGTAGTGAAAATTTCATGTTTTAAAGAGCAGGTTCAGGTTGGCTCAGTGACAGAGAGTCAGCAGGGTTCCTTGTCTGTGGGGCACAACCCAAACAAGGAACTCTGGCAAGTTATTAATGCATGTGTGTCCATGACAAGGTGCTGACCCAAACCTTGTCCACTGGGCTAAATCAAAACTTGGGAAACCAGAGAAAAATACTTGTTTCTCTATTTGAATTCTATTGGAAAGTCTTCTAGGAAAATGAATTGTGATAACACCTCCACAGCTTTGTAAAAAGCTGTAATTATTGTTATTATTGTAATTATTATTGTAATTGTTAAGGATTTGCCTGCTTCTGTAGCATCTTTAAATTCTTTTGGCACCCTTCTATCTGTGTAACATAAATTAAACAACCTGTTTGGTTTTATTGTTGTTCTGAGTTTATTTTAAATGAGCCATGTCTTTCAGACTTAGTTTAAAATATGTGAACAGTTTCAGACAAGCAGATCTGTTTCAGATCCTGATTTGTAGAGTGGAAACGGTATTTTCTGTAATGAATATGTTAATAAATTGTTTTGACACATTACAAAAACTTTCATGGAAATGGAAATAGAGTTCTGAGGGAACTATTATATTAGGGGTATAAAAATACCCCTAGTGATGGGGTGCAAGTTTTTATGGTTTCTCGACTCTCCCTTCACATCTGGAGCAAATGAAGATAATTCAGGAAGCATAGATGCCCTTCCTTAAAATTAGTTTCTGGACATTAAAATTATAAGAGTATAGAACACTTGCTTGGCATTGAGGGTATAAGTGATAGAGATTTTCTTTCGATTTTCATTGAAACTGTTGGATGGAAGCAGTGGGTATTTATGTCACAATGCTGGTAGAACAATGCATGGTGGTGAGGGATGAAACTTATAGGCAGTTCTTTTAAAAATACACAAAATGATGCATATACATATTTGCCTTTGTCTCTCAACATTCATTCCTTGCAATATCTTTTGTAACTTCTAAGAACACTGAAACTAATTCTAAGCATACTAAAATTAATAATTTTGAGTGACTGTTAAAGACCGAATTATGTTCAATATGGCAGTATGAATATTCTGTTGATTGCAAGCTCCTATTGGCTTCATGGGAAGTAAATCAATAACTCTGAAAGGCAGTGCTGTGCTGCTGTCCAGCTCTGATCAGTTCCTGATCAATTCCGATGGCAAATATTATGTTTGGTAGGATAGTTTATTGAATAAACTAGAAAACACTGTTTAGCATTAAAGAAAGCCTACACAGAAAAAAATGAACTGAAAACATCAAATAGACAGAAATGGAATAATTATCTGTTCTTAGCAGTACTGTTCATTTAAGATATTAAACTAGGAGTTAACATTTAAACTGGTTTCTATGGCATATTATTAGAATTTGTGGATGGGAGAAGACAGTCTGTGAAAATACTAGTACTGGTATTGCTGCTGGGGATAGCTTTAAAAATAGAATATAAGGCATTTTTGTCTCTCCTGAGAAAATAGGGTGGTGAAAAAAAAAAAAGTTAGCCAGCGAAATAAAACTGAGAAAGGGAGAATAGTAAGAATGGTGTATGATTCAATAACAGTCCTGAATTGCTTTGTCGGCCAGCTAATGAAGCATGGAGCCAAATTCCACTGCTGCCATAAGTCAGCGCATTGCCAGCGGCCGTTCACAGCAGCAGGGTCACGGGGCAGGGACGGGGGACTCTGCACTGGGAAATATGCTCCAAAACGGGGAAGGATGGAGCACGCTGCTTCCTGCTCTGTGCAAAGCCCAGCTTGCACGGTTGCTGCTGTACCTGTTGCATCGGTTATGCCGTCTGCAGGGGGCTGATCTGTTGTTTGTTGCAAAGACACGAGCAGAGAATTCACCAAAATCAGATTTTAAAACATAACCCTTAAAGTCCTGTGACAACACTTTTCTTGATAGATTTGTGCTGTTCCAAAACTTGCAAAGCCAGAATTATTGTTGTTTTCTTTTTTGAAATATTTGCAGTTTAAATTCTCAGTGGTGCAGCTCCATTTGTTCCATGGGTCCTAATTACATTGCTCCATCACAGATCTTTAGGTTTCCTTGTGTGGAAATTTGCATTTCCATTTAATCTCATTATCCTAATGACAACGTATGGTCATTGTTTCAGTTGCTAATTATTTTAAACAGGTACTGTATAAACATGTCATTTGATTCAAAAAATATACCTATTTTAAATATGGCTTAATTTTGCTAAATTTTGCCGTGGGTTGTTTGAAATTACTTTCTCCTATCATCATAATGTCATTCTGAACTATTTTAATTTTGTTTATAAATCGAAACTAGTGGGCAAATGTGTAGTAAGAATTTGGTAGCTATGAAATGTATAAAAGATCAGAAAACAGATATCTGACTAAATCTGATTTGAGAATGAATGGAATGTTTTGCCCTTATCAGTCCTAGGGTAGAAAACAGCCCATATATGCTGCTTCGATAGCAATAATGCCACAGAGACCATTTGTAATGGGTGAGATGCTTCTGTTCCTGGACTCCACTAGTGAGTATATTTGGCTTTTGGCCTCCTCAGATTATCCTCTGCCACAGACAGAAAGGAAGAAGACATGAAAAGAGACATAAGGTTGGTTGGGCCGTGTTTAACTAATCTGGCACTGTTCCATCAGTCCGTTCTTTTGACTCGCGAGGAGCTGGCACTTTTTGATTCCTTCACGGCTCTAAGGGCTCTGCTGCCTGCCATTTTCCAGGGGTTTAACAGGAGGAAGATACAGAAACAGGGTGGCAAAGTCTTCCTGGCTGCAAAAAGCAACGATGTACTAGAATAAAAATCTGATTTTGCAGTGATCACCAGGAGCTTTTTCACAGTACTTAAATGTGATAAAGGAAATGGATATTAGCACCTCTCAGACCACATGACTTTCTGTAATTCTTTTGTTTCCCTTCCTCCTTCAGGGAAGGCACCTTCAGTGAAACAAGTAAAGTGCAGGAACCTTCATGAGCCTGTGCTGATCCCAGCCCCTTGTTTAGATGGCCAGGGCCTGCATTCCAGCAGGAATCACTGCTGGAGTGATATCCCTAAGTTATTTTGAAACCAAAGCCAATGAGTTCAGAATGCTCTCCTACTATCTTGCAAATTTGAAGGAAATAAAAATAATCCTCCAGATATGTTTGACTCAGAGGCACAAATTAATGCTTCTGATATATTTCAGTGATTTTCCTGACACCTGTTTACAGGACAGACTATTGAAATTTTCTGTGAAAATTGATGGTTTTCTTTTTCTGCAATCATAAATACTTAGTTTGTTTTTTCTTAGATAATTTTAACTACAGTAATCAGGTTTTCTGGATGACCTAGCATATTTCTATGGATAAAATGATGGAAATAATCAATGGAGAATGGTAAGAGTAGAGTAAAGAATAAACTAGATTTACTAGCACAATATGTTATTGACCTAATGAGATTAGATTGTATTCCCTATTGCACTTCAGGGAGTATAATTCAATCTGTACTCACTTGCAGTGGTTTAAAAAAACTCCTCATTCTTAATATAGTAAGTATCTATTCAAATGGCTTCCCTATCCTTAAAAGCTGAGCCTTTTTCAAAGAGGCATCTACAGCAAGTCTGCCTCAGTTTCAGGGTGGGCTGGTGGGTGCCTGGATGAGTCCCGTTCCTGCAGGTTATCACACAGGCATAAAAATTGACTCAGTGGAACCTCAGGAGATGATCAAATCTAGTCTTTGATTGAGCCCCTTTGGTTGACAGAGGGCCTTATGCTGGTGGTAAGTCAGGTCAGTCGTGGATTTGTCTAAAAAAGGCTTGTAAACCTCTGAAAATGGAATTAGTATAAAATCTATGACACGTTACCCACCTGGTGCAGAGCTTTTCCATAGTGTCCAGACTCAACCTACCAAACTGGTTTGATTTATTGGGTGAATGAGGCCGAGAAGAGTTTGGCTTTGACATCTTGCAACTACTTTCCAAGTAATTGTAGGTTCCTGTTAGGTTGTCGTCTTTAGCCTTTTCTCTGCCGGCCTGTGCACGTCTGTTCCCTCTCCCTCTGTGCTTTAGTCCCTTTATCACCATGGCATCAGCAGGACCTTCTTCAGTTTTATCTCTCTTAAACTGGAGGAGAACCAAACCGGGTGTGGTTATAGTCTGTCACTTTTTGAGAAAAAACTACTTAAATAGCTGATCCAGCAGAGCAATTACTCGTGAGAATACCTGAAAATATCTGCCCATATACATTGCCTTTTTATACCAGCTGTACTGCTTCTGGTGTTCCTGTCAAGTGTTAACACATGAAAAGAGTTGGGAGCTATAGGCTTTTTTCATTAATCAGTAATATTAAATGTGTTGGCTAAATATTGCTGTGTTGGCAGAAATTCAAGACAGTCTGAAAAGGATGCAAAAACTGGTATCAGCTTGAATAAAGATACTGGTCTGAGCTCCCATGAGGGGATCTTTAATGAGGAGGCAACTGTAAGGTAGCAAAGCACTTTTTGTGGAGATATTGGCAAATATACTGGGTCAGGAAAATTTTTAGGCTCCTTATCAGGGCTGTAGTATCTGATTTGGGAATGGTCTTGGGAATACTTTCAGGTATCCTTTACTAAGAAACAGGCTTTCTCAGACACGGGGCAAGATTTTGGGGGTTGTCTCGTGCAGAGACCGGAGCTGGACTCAATGATCCGTGTGAGTCCCTTCCAGCTCAGGCTATTCTCTGATTCTGTGATTGATTTGCTGTTATTGGGACAGCATTTAAAAGAAAGGGCCAGAGAAAAAAAAAGATATTTGTCAACCGGATACTCTCGGGAGATGTATTTTAAATCTTGGGATTTAAAGTGTTTGCTTGTGTTCGGAACAAAGTATTGATTGCCACTGTAATCAAAGAAAGATTTTATTGGTTCTCACAAGTACTTTCCAAGCAAACAAGGTGAGGGTTAGTGAAATGACTTCCCGTGCTGCAATAGGAGTTATATTTATTGATGTTTCCCAGAGTCATCTGGACTTTGTATGGGATAAAGGCTCTTCTCAATCAAATTTTATGGCATGGCTTTATGTGACTAATGATTTTGAAATACATAGTTTGAAAATAATATTGTATATTCCTTACATAACTGCATAGATGTTAATATTCATTACTCTTAAGATTTTTAGCAGTGAGTCAGTGAATATCCCAGAATTATTTGGCTTATTTTAATTTCCTTTCTTATTTTCTGAATCACAGAATTGTAATTATTCTGTACCTGTAAACTAGATAATAACACAGTCTCAAGAATCCCTTTCTTTTCAGGGATCTGTTGGTCATATAGCAGTGTTTGTTACCAGGGTTTACTCAGCTTGGTAGTAGTGGAGCAGAATTACCAAACGCTGGATCAATTGTTTTCCTTAATCAATAAATCCATCTCTGAAATTGTTTTAGGGTAAAATCATATTTATAGGCTGAAGAGCAAAATGTGCTTGTAGTTTACCTGCTAATTGAAATGACTGTGCACAGCAGTGTTTATATTTTGTTGCCTCTTGTTTGAGCTGCTTTTTTCACTTCATGAATTCTGAACTCGTGTGAAATATCACTGTACATCATGCAGAGAGTGTAATTCAGCCCCTTCTCATGTCAGATTTGTGAGCATTAGGGCAATATTATCATTATTCTAGGGCTAAGCCACTGAACCACGGTGGTTTGTGTCATTATAACTTGGCAAATATGACCAGTCCTTTTGACTCCTGAATTATCAGATGTTTTATGAGCAAATTTCTTCCTTTTTTTGTGATGTATTTCATTGTAAGGAAATTATATTTAAGCAGAAGTCATTTGCCTGAATTCACACTACTGGTTATTGCCTGTGGTGACAGTGCAGGATTGCATTATGCTTTATGACTTTTCATCTCCTTGAATAATGACATTTCTGTTTAACAGAAACTGTGCTAGAGCTTCAATCAAAAATGCTGAGTGCGATATGAACTAGAGGGTTAATCAGAAATTCCTCGGAGAGTAGTAAAGCATACACGTTTTACATTTATGGACACTGAACCAGATCCATTTTTTTAATGGTATGGATTTTTTTTTCTTTATTAAATGATGGAGCTGGCCATATATATTCTTGTCATTAATCAATAATTTCTACTGTTTAAATTTTATGTTATGAAAGGCAAGAAAGCTCAGCTGACTTAGGGAATACTAAGTTGACTCAGGTAAATGATTGCCAAGGGATGGCGATTTATTATGAAATCTGGGAAAGATCAGAGTGAATCTTCCCACTCAATCCTTTTTTTTTTTTTTTAATCAAGCAGAATCAGATTTGCCAAGTAAAGGAAACAAAAAGCCTCCACTTAAGTCAATTATTTCAATCTCAATTAAAAATAATGTTCCTGTCAAACCATTTTTAATCTAAGTAGTTCCGCTGGTCTGAGCATGCTGCTTTGTGTACTGAACACCTCTATTTCAGTGGTATTAATGATATGAAACTTGGAGTGTATTTAGGCAATGCATAAATGTCTGTAGGATTACTTATATGTAGTAAAGTTGTCTGCTGGGCTGGTACACATTAAACTGTACCCTCTATCGTATGATAAAATCATCGCGATAAATTTTGTTTTGTTTTGTTGTTTGTTTTGTGTTTTTGTTTTGTTTTGTTGTTGGTTTTTTTTGCCCTAAGGTCCTGAGGGAATTGGCAGATGGAATTGCTAGGACACTCTCCATGATATTTGAAAAGTGATGGCAGTCAAAGCCCTCAGTGACTGGAGGAAAAAGAATACCACATGTATTTTTAGAAAGGGTAACAAGGAGATTCTGTGATTTGGAGATGCTTGACTTGGAGAATTTGAGGAAATTTTTTCCATTTAAAATAATCAGTGCATCCCAAAAGGAAATTTTGATAGATTTTTTCCCTAGTCTTTGTCACTTCAAAATGTGGGGTATGGAATGGTGTTTTTCAAGAACATGATTCTACTCAGAGAGATGAAATGGTTTGCATTTCACATACAAATACCTCAGCCCAGCTCTTGGTGACCAGACCTTTAAGACTTTATTGGTGTTGGAATATTTGGGGTTTATACAGCCTGAAAGCTTCTTAGAGCACATTATAAATACATGAGTGTGTATGTGTGACCTGCATCACTACCTTGGCTTGTTTTAAAGTGGATTTATATCAGGATGCATACAGCAGCCTTTCTAGGAGAGCTCTAATAGTAATATGTGAAAGTGTGGTGACTAAGGAATAACTGAAAAGATTATATGTTCTCGGT